>JAGKTI010007672.1:0-20742 GCA_018397915.1 Birgus latro | reverse complement strand
ATATACTGTATATACACTTATGGTGGCATAACCGAATAATTCCTAGCGGCATCTAAAAATGAAATTTTAACTGATGAAAACATCTGGCCAGTCGTCAAGGTCAGTATAGGTTACTGGTGCCGCAGACCTCAATACAAGGCGCAATATACTGATGCGTACATCCCATTATTCCCCCCCTCCACTAGACTTTTACATGAAAAGGCACCCACTCCCAGTGTGGGGAGTTTTGGCTATGGAGCTGGTAACAAGAAATGAATCACACGTTAAGAGAACCGTATGCTATACTATTTAAAAATGAATAAATAAATAAATAAATGAATGTCATGAAAAAAAAGTAGCAGCCACCGATCTGTATAGATTAAATACTTTTAACAGTCGAGACAGTGTTAATTGTATAATTATGATCTATATCCTGTACCGTCGGACACTAGAAGCTCTCAGAGAGCGCATACCTCCACCAATGCCATTGCCATCAAAAAGGATTCGGATCCGGATCCGCCCCAACATTTAATCAAATCTTTCTTGGTTCATGGCTCACCTTTCCACAAAGTTTCACTGAAATTCATTGAGAACTTTTGGAGATATTGTGCGAGATACTCCGGATCCGGATCCACCCCCAAATTTAACCTTTTCTTTCCTGGCCCATGGCCCCATAGATATAAATAAGCCTAGATGCCGCATGACACTACTTTAGATGCGTCTGCGCGGCGGCCATCTTGGAACGGTCGAGGCAGACAATGTCGTGTTCCCGACAGCGGGCAAAGTTGGCCACTATTTACCTAGGAATTCAGCAGCAGTGTGCTGCTTTTGGGTGTAGAACGCTTCGGAATATATCTATGGTGACACCGATAGCACGAGCGACTCAACTGTCTTGTTATGCAAACGTCCCTCACCTGCTTCCCTATCCCCCGAGAGGAGGATGGTGGGTTGGAGAAGGGAAATTTTAGCCTGCAGTCCACCGAGTTCACGTTTCAGATGAACAAGGAACCACAACCACCACCAGCACAACAGCCACCACCATAACAACCACCACCAGCACAACAGCCACCACCATAACAACCACCACCACTACAACAACTACCACCGCAAAACAACCACCACCACCACAAAAAGGACAACCACCACCACCACCGCAAAACAACCACCACCACCACAAAAAGAACAACCACCACCACCACCACAAAACAGCCACCACCGCCACCACCACAACAGCAATAACAACAACCACAACCACCACCACCATAACCACCACATCCACCACAACAGCAACCACCATCATCACCACCACCACCACCACCACCACCACAACAACAACAACAGACACAACCACCACAACAACAACAACCACCATCACAACAACAACAATCACCACCACAACAACCACCACCATCACAACAACAACAACAACCATCACAACAAAAACCACCACCATCACAACAATAACCACCACCACAACAACCACCACCATCACAATAACCACCACCACGAATACAACCACCATCACCACAACAACCCCCACCACCACAACAACCCCCACAATCACAACAACAACTACCACAACAACAACAACCACAGCAACAACCACATCAACAACCACAACAACAACCATCATCACTAAAATGCACACCAATAATGACACCATCAACCACCAAAACAGAGAGGAAATGCTCAACTCACAGGTGAAACGGCCTTCCGGGCCACATCGGCCTACCTCACCTTTTTTTTTTTTTTTATAACAACAGAGGAAGGAAAAACAAATGAATGAGATTTAAAAAATCCATTCACCAGATTACTAGTGCCCTCCATTCATGAAATATCTGTAACAGTTGGACTTGAACAGCTGTAGGTCGACGTTTGGAGGGAAACAACTCTGGGGAAGCGAGTTCCAGAGAAATGCAGTTCGGGGAATAAAAGAATTCTGATAGGCGGAAGTTCTGCAATATGGCTGTGTGACATTCCAGTCATTAGCTCTGCCAGATGCCCGTGTAGCACGAGGGAAGGCATGGAGAGGTGGCACAATGGACGCAACTTTGTCTGAGCATTTGCCATAAAAATATCTGTAAAATAATGCAAGGGAGGCAACATTCCTCCCTACTCTTAGGGGAGGTAAATTATTTATAATAGCAGGGTTATTAATAATTCCAACGGCTTTCTTCTGAATCTTGTTTAGTTGTTTTAATGCAACTTCACATCCATTCCACAAGGGTGAGCAATATTCAAGCTGACAGCGCACATGACTCTTGTAAATTAAAGCTATCTGCTCGTCAGTGAAGAAGTTACGGACTCAGTATAATAATCCAAGCTTCTTTGAGGCGGTTTTAGCAAGTGATCTGACATGAGAGGTCAAGCTGAGGGCACTATTAAGTGTGATGCCGAGAATTTCAATACTTTTGGAGACGGGAACATTAGTAGCATTAAAGGTAATATATGAATCAGGCAATATCTGTCTATAAGTAAATTGTATATATCTGGTTTTACCAGCATTAAATGAGGCAAGGTTGTTTTGTCCCCATTCACTGATCATAGATAAGTCTTGATTTATGGAGATGGCTGTACTGAGTTGAGAATTGGAGTTATCAGACTTTGTAAATGGGTGTCTGAGTGTGAACAAACTGTGAAATGTTGAGTCATCTGCATATGAATGGATGGGATTGTGGGTGACAGATAAGGAATCATTAATATGAACCAGGAACAGGGTTGGTGCCAGAACTGATCCCTGTGGCACGCCAGCATTAACTGAGTAGAAATTGGAATATACATCATCAACTTTTACTCTTATTTTTCTGTCGCTGAGATATGAGGCAAACAGGGCAACAAAAGATGTTAGTCCATAGTAAGGGAGTTTGGACAGCAGGGAATGGTGCCAAACTCTGTTGAAAGCCTTAGAAATAGCAAGGGCTACTGTGTGAGTTTCTCCTCCCCACAACCGGACCAGACCCGAGGTAGCAGTCCGGGAGCATTACTCTCTACCCGTGCCAACCCTCATCAGATTCGGAGTGGGAGCTGTCCAGAATTCCCACACAGCGGCCCAGCAACTTCCGCCAGAATCGCTGATGAGGAAGCGACCATCGGTTTTTCCCCGCCTGCTTCTCTTCTCCAGGAGCAGAATCACAGTTGCCCCCATCAGGCAAACTGTGTGAGAGCATCCGCCGGATCCCTCCTGCCAGCCTGGGGATTAGGAGCAGAGCAACTGCGGTGTCACCTGCCAGGTACGCCGCAGTTGCGTCAGCCCCACAGCAGGAGTGAGGTAGCGGCCACTGGGCCTGCCCCACCGAGAGCATCCACTGGATCTCTCCTTCCTGTTGCCCTCGGAGCGAGAGGCACCTCAGCAACACTCGTCGGGTTTGCCAGGCTCAGAGAGTGCCTGCCAGATCTCCCCCTCTCTCCTCTCCGTTAGGGCACTTTGACAACGCCCGTCGGGCTTGTCAGGCCCAAGGAGCGTCCACCAGATCTCCTTCCCCCCTAGCGTGGAGTTTCGGCGGCTCCCGTCAGGCCTGCCAGGCTGAAGGCGTGAGTTCCGGCTCTCCCTCCTCCACAAAGCCAGAGACTCTCGAAGGGGAGTGAGTCTCTGGCTTGGCCCAACTCTCCTGTGGCCGAGCGGGACGTCCTTCTCTCTCCCTTACAGGCCCAGCATGTGGGGGATGTGACGCGGGGATCCAGCCTGCCCAACTGCCTGCCTCCCGACAGCCGACGCTGATGGACTCCCAGGGGCACCCAGGCTGCAGGCGACTCCTGACAGCCTCCTCCTCCTCCCGAGACCGCAGCCCTCAACATGCAAGGGGCACGCCCTCCTCTCTGGACTCCCCGGAGCCGCCTGGCGTTCCCCGCACTCCGACCACAGCCCAGGCCTTACGCTGGGCCACTCGTCTCCTGGACCTCTTCGGCCCTAGTCGTGAGGGCCCAAGGACTCCTGAGGCTGCCTCCCGACATGAGGTGACGCCCTCGCCCCTGCCGGCCTCCCTCCTTCACCTGACCGACACCTGAACCTCCAGAGAGCGTGAGAACTCTCCCTCCTGTTCCTGTCATCACTCTGGTCCCTGGTGATGTACGTGGTTCCCCCTAGTGATTTCTGTGACTTTCCCTTCCCTCAGTGAACCATTCCCTCCCCTCTCCTCCCCAGTGTACTGTGTTCCCCACTTTACGAGTGAACCCCACACTGACTCCTCTAGTGATCCCCAGTAAACTTATCACCAAGTCCAGGTTCGGTGTTCCCATAGTGAGTGATAAGAGGGGGAAAACCTCTACCAGGGGGTATAAGGCCAGAAGCAGGTCTGAACTTACTGTGCAACCCTAAGACGGACACGTAGTGAGCCACAGACTCATCATGCCCAGTGTGCCTTGTGCCACTCTGCTATTATATGTATTATGTAACTTGTAATTGAACTCTGCCAGTGCCACGTGTAGTATTTCATAGTGTATTGTTTTTCCAAATCTGGTTAATACATGTGCTGCACTGGTTTGCCTGTGTTTTTGCCCCGTTCCTTTTGTAAATGTTCTAACCCGGTCATGTAGTAAAGGACCCCAAAAGCTTGTGCCTGTGACTTGTGGTGCGAGGAGTCGCGCCTAAAGACACAGCGGTAAACCTGAGGTTTGAGCCTGTGTACTTAGGAGCGAGAAGTCGCGCCTTAAAAACACAGCGCATAACAATCACCACAACAATAACCCCACCACAACCACCACCACAACAACCACCATAACAACCATTACCACAACCACCTCAACTTCAGCAACAACAACCACCACCACCATAACCACCATCACAACAACCACCACCACCAAAAAACAATAACAACCACAACCACCACCACCACCACCACCACCGACACAATAACCATCTCCTGTTGGAGGTGGTTATAAACCACCATCACCACCACCACCACAGCAACAACCCCCACAACACCACCACCACCACCACCACCACCACCACAACAACAACAACAGACACAACCACCACAACAACAACAACCACCATCACAACAACAACAACCACCACAACAACAACCACCACCACCCCACAACAACCACCACCACCACAAAAAGAACAACCACCACCACCACCACAAAACAGCCACCACCGCCACCACCACAACAGCAACAACAACAACCACAACCACCACAACAACAAAAACCACCATCACCACCACCACAACAATAACCACTCCAAGATGGCGGCCGCACAGACGCATCGCCGCTGTACTGAAGGATGGGCGATGCGGCATGTAGTCTTATTTATGTCTATGCATGGACCCCCCTTCCACAAAATTTCATCAGAATCCTTTCATAACTTGAGTAATCCCGGATCCGGATCCGTGGATATAGGATCCGGATCCGGATCCGCCCCAAATTTAATCAATTCTTTTTTGGTCCATAACGCACCTTTTCACAAAATTTCATTGAAATACTTTGAGATCTTTTCAATATATTGTGCTGGATACTCCGGATCCGACCCAAAATTTATTCATTTCTTCCTCGACCCAACGCCCGCTCTTCCACAAAATTTCATCAAAATCCATTCATAACTTATTGAGTAATCCTGCTAACAGACACACATCAAGTGATCCTGACCGACCCGGTGAGTTACAAACTAGCCAACGCTGGCATAAATATAACCTCCTTGGCGGAGGTAACTATTAGGTGAACACTATAAATAACTAAGCATAATGCGCACACTGGGTAAAATTTTGCAAATCACCAGTCAAGGATACCTGGATATTCACATCACATTTGTTGGTTCCGCACTTCTTTATACCATAGCTTTGCTAACCTTAAATATTACTGGCAATCTAATGTTTCGCAGTAATTTACATTTATGCGAGGAGGCAGTTTTGAACCAGGAAAAACGTAATAGTAGTAATAGTACCACAACTACTACTAAAAAAAAAAAAAAAGATTCACCAACAATGGTGGTGGTCGGAAGTTTTTTTTTTTTTTTTTTTTTTTGCGATGACGTATCAAAGCTTGCTTGCTGACCTGTAAATACCGCTACTCCTCTCTTACTGCACGTGTAGTGAAAATGGAAGTCAACGAAAATATTGAAATATGGCAATGAATTATAAACAATATCAATACATATGCAAAGAGGGAATTTCGCAAGGAGCAATTAAAGGTAATACATGACCGACAAGGAATACATTAACTTAAATACCTTGACTCAGTAGCCTACATATTAACAAATGTTCACATGAAACATTATGATTTGGTTTAACGGCGTGAGAGGAACATATTCTTAGACTCAAAATGCCAACAACCATATACAGATGTTTTTTTCTGTAATGCATGAGAAGTTGTAAGTAGCATATTTGCCGATTGATGCTTCAAAAAAGCTTACGTTTTTCTTTTTCATTAGGACAACCGCAGTCTTTCATTTCTCAGTGCATGAATTGGTTATTATAAATTGGCAATGAGAGGATGATAAGGACACATATTTTGTACGGCATGGTGCTCTAAGACAAGCAGCATCTACACAACAACTATTGATATAATCGCCACATTTTTTTTTTCTTTCCCTCGAGGGACGATAAGGGAAGAGACCACTCCCCCCTGATTGACGCATCTGGCAGCAAGTTGAAGGGGGGGGGGTCTACACTGCATCCGAGACCTTCAAATACAGTAGTCCCTTGTATACACGAGAATAACATTTGAACATTACTTCATGCAACTTGTTACAACAATTGCAGTGCCAAAAATAAAAGAGAAAATCAATATGTTTGTTTAGAAATGCCTTTTCTGATTTCCAAAATATAAAGATAACTAGTAAATGTTAGGACTCCGCCGACGTGATTGAGACAGTGTGTTGTTGTGGTGTCGTCGCCAGTGCCAGGCGTGGGAGCTTGCGTCTCCATTTATTTATCGTAATTTAGCGGATCTGGATCACGTATGCTTGTGGCATGTTCATCATTTACTATATGGATATACTTGGGATTTAAGTGAAGGTAAGACTGAGAAGTAAACAACAGTAATATTCTTATAACAATGCATATGTTAGACTGAGGGTGTGGATATGGCGTGTGCTAGTTCCGTGATTCTTGAAGGTAGCTGTTATGATAATATCGCTTTTCTCCGATCCTAGCGATTTTCTTGTGGTCGGTTTATTGGAGAATATGCATTCGCCTCTTTGGGTTTTCGCTGCATATGAAAAGTACTAAGTCACACCTAATTTGAAAGTTTTAAGGGTAACAACAATAGCGCTGCTAAGGAACTTGACAAATGGAAGGAAATCTAGTAGAGGACTCGGGGAATTCAATAAGAAGGTAAGACAGGTTGTTTAACCTCAGATCGTAACTGGCATTTTTCTTTTTTGGTGGATTTCATGAAAAACAGTCTGGAATAGTGTGCTAACATAAGGGAGCCTAGTGTCAGTTAATTTTCATCTGGGGGAACTTGGCCCCTCCCACAATTTTTATACTGTGTCACGATTAGCTATATGAAAATTCTTGAGCTTTAGTTCTGAAGTAATAGTGAGTCTCCTTGTTTTACCTATCAAATTCACCCATTAATCTGACTACACTGGGTCATCAATGAGCTGAAATGGGTTACCGTAGGGATTGTTTTCAGGTTAGAGTAAATGCGCTATGGTAAGTTTTCACCTCTCACAGCCTTCTTCAACAGGCCAAGCTCCAGATATTGAGGGCAGGTTTGGGTTTCCTGGCCAGACCTGACAGAGAAGGCAGTGGAGAGGGCTTGAAGTTAAGAGAAATTTATAAGGTAAACACAACCAGATCAAACATAATTAACCCAGTCTAACCCAATCTAGGACATCAGTTCCTTTCTTTGATGTTAATCCATCAATAATATTAAGTAATATGAAAATAAGGTATATGTGTAAACAGATTCCTTTTCTGTGGCTCAAATATTCTTACTGGGTACATTTCCAATTATAGCTATATAACCAGGGAATTTCTGGTGTACCATGCAGATGCATTCCAGGGTTTTTCTGTGTGTCTTGAATAACTTCAACTTTCATTTTTAATGGTAATCATGAATTTCTTTGATAGCATCCCTTTCCACTTCAGAATCTAGTATATTTTGGTGGAAATTTGAGTTAAAATAGTAAAAATAAGGATGAATGTATGCCAGTCATAACAAGCATTGCCAGCCTTACTTGACTGCTTACTCTGTTCAGAATCAGAAGACTTCATAGTATGATAATGCCATTGAAACCTTACAATTGCTTACCATTATAGTATTTGATGGCACATCCATGGCATAGACCTGCCATCCTAGACCTAATTCAGATTCATTCATGGGTACTGCTCAACTGTTATTGGTTGAATCTTGATGTACATTAAAAGTGTAGGCAAAAAGTTTTTCTGAATGATTAGAGATTAAATTTATGAAATTTAGATTCTGTGGTTGTATGAATGTAAAATACTGTACAGTACTGTAATAGCCTACTTTTCTTCTGTAGATAATTACCAGTATCCCCTTACAGGTTCAGCCAATTAAAATTTCATGTAGACAGCCTTTATGTGTCAATAAAAACTGTGCAATGTATACAGTATATTTTAAATTCAGACCTTGATTGGAACATCCAGATATCTGCTCACAGCTGAAAATGCATGAATTAAGAATTGGTGATAGGCATACAGTCCATTGACTTATAACATGATGATTTGGTCTCAACCATGTTTATTATTATAGGAATTTTCTGTCGTACAAACAGAAGAATAATTGGTACCTTTATGTAAGAAATTATTTTTGTCCAGCATTCCCTGACATCACCCCTAATGACCCTCCTAAATTTTACCAAACATTCCCAAACTAGGCTTAAAAGCACCAAACATTAATAAGCACTAATCCTTGAACTGTGAAAGTGCTATGAAAATGTGAAAAAAACATTTGTGGGAAAAGTAATAAACTATTACACTAGTTTTTTTTTTTTTTTATAGGATTCTTGCCACTAATACAATGATTAGCTTTGCATATAACACGAAAACATAAAATTAACAGCTTGATTATAAAAAGTTTCATATTCACAAGGACCAAAATTTGTTGTTAAGAGTGTTAACCTATCAGTTAATATGAGAGATTTTGGTCATCAGCATCACTGTTTATGATAAGTGTTTCTCAAGAAAAATGTAGCTAGAGTAAGAAGCTGCTACCAGTATGTATGGTACCAATACAGTATTGTACATGTATTGTGTCTCGGTATTTTTAAGATTGGTACCAAACTCCTTTCAGTAGCTACAGTAATCTGAATGTATGTTATTGAGATTGGTAGTGTTTTGGTTATAATGTATAGCCTATAGTAGATAGTGTAGTTATCAGTATTAAATATTGGTTAGCTACTGTTGTTCTCATCATTTTTGGCTTTCTGTTTTGTGTGTAGCATGGGTCTCTATTAAGCTTTTTGTTTCCCCAGAGTGTAGATGTTTTGAAAACAGTACTATACTGGTAAATATCTGTAGGTTGCCAAAATGGTGGTGGTGGACCGAACTATCAGCGAGTCCTCGGATGACATCGACATCCGGCCTCTGGAACTGGAGGACCTGAGAAGGCGAGTGGATGAGAGGTGAGAAATCTGTGAGATTGAACCGTAGACAGGCCAAATATGCTTCCAGTTTCACCAGTGCCAATGCGTGGAGTTACAGTATAGGCTATTCTGTTGTACAGTACAGTAAGACCTCAATATATCAGACTACTTGGGGCCCAAACCATTCCGAAAAATGTGAATTTCCAATAAAAGCAACATCCGGACTTCCCCCTTCTAATCCGGACTTTTTCCGATATATCAGACATTAGTCCGGTTTGCATGAACAGTTTTTAAACTGTTTTGACTGCCATTGTGGTACTGTACTGTATTATAACTTCACAATATTAATCAAATGGTATAATATATACTGTATAATACTACTGTACTGTATGCTGATAAACATGTCTTTTATTTACCTTATTGTGGTGGCCATAGCTGAAGTGATCAGGCAGTCCGGACTGCTTCTGGTTTTATCAGACTTTTCCGATATACAGTAAAACCTCACTAGAACGGACTAATTGGGGACCAAGTCATTTTGAAAAACGCGATATTCCGAAAAAGCGACATTGGGATTTCCTCCTGCTAAGATATTTTCATACATGAAAAGAGTCATGGCCACAGTCCTACTTCATTCCACCATTTCCTTCTTAATCGGGGAATTAACCCATTTGCCTCTTTACTTTTCTCAAAGGCCATTGTAAATAATTTGTTGCAAAACACAGTACAGTTTTTGTAAGGTTTATACTTGATAAAGGCCATTGTAACAGTCTGTCTATCTATCTATTGCCAGACGCCTCAATCACAGGAAGATAATCACAATCACAGGAAGATAATTTTCTTACATGAAGTGTCATAGCCACCATCTTGCATCACCCCGCCAGTTCCTTCTATCCCTTTTGCTTCTTAGCTTTTCTGAAATACCACTAAAAATAATTCATTGCATTACACAGTATAGTTTTAGCAAAGTTTAGACTCAATAATGGCCATATATAACACACAAAATAAGATATTTTCGATTATTAAAAGCATCATGGCCACCATCGTACTTCACCTCCACCAGTTCATTTTGACTCATGGTAATATCTCATTTGCCTCTTATTTTTTTTCTCAAATTCCACTATAAATAATTTTTTGCATGACTCAGTAAAATTTAAGCAAGGCTTGGACACAATAAAACTCATAAGTAATTAAAAAAAAAAGTTTTCTTATGTAACCATTCAGACTCGCTTGGCTCACCATTCTCTACCCCCCCACCTTGCCTGGTGTTATCATCATTCAGCACCTGATGAAGGATCCTTCAGAGCAAATCCTTCAAAATCATTTCCCATTATCTTCAGGGTCATCATCAAGGAACAGTGAATCATTGTCCCAATTGTCTTCACTGACAAGAGCTGAATTGTGGATGGGAATTGGAGGTGTAGCCTGTACCTTGTGTGCCGTGTGGTGTACTTAATTTTAAGCATTTTTCAAATACTGTGCTGTACACTTTATACACCTTAATTTTTACAATCTTACAAACAAATATGATCACTCTATCTGTATATTTCACTTATCACTAAGCATCTTTCCTGTCACAACCTTCTTTCTGATCGTCAGTATGGGTTCCATCAGGGATGCTCCACTGGTGATCTTCTCTCCTACCTTTCAGACTCCTGGTCATCCTCCTTTCGGGACTTTGGCGAAAGCTTTGCCATTGCACTTGACATCTCAAAGGCTTTCGATCGAGTCTGGCATAAATCTTTAATTTCCAAACTGCCCTCCTACGGTTTCTATCCTTCTATCTGTGCCTTCATCTCTAGCTTCCTTTCTGGTCGTTCTATAGCCGCTGTTGTAGACGGCCATCGTTCTTCTCCTAGACCTATCAACAGTGGTGTTCCTCAGGGCTCTGTCCTATCACCAACTCTCTTCCTTTTATTCATCAATGACCTTCTAAGCTGTACATCTAACCGTATCCACTTATATGCTGATGATTCCACCCTTCACCTTTCCATTCGGTTTCCACAACATCCATCTCAGCAGTTACTTCAACAAAAAAGGGATGAGGCTATGGCACACCTAATGTCTGACTTGGCTCGTATCTCTGATTGGGGTAAAAATAATCTTGTTATTTTTAATGCATCAAAAACTCAGTTCTTACACTTATCAGCCCGACAAAATCTTCCTCAGGATTACCCACTAATGTTTAATAATGAACAGTTATGTCTTGTATCATCCTTGAACATGCTTGGGGTTTCATTCTCTCGGGATTTGTCTTGGAAAGAACATATTACATCTCTTGTGAAATCTGCTTCCAAGAGATTAGGTGTGTTAAGCCGATTCCGAACTTTCTTTACCCCTGCACAGTTGTTAACCTTGTACACTGGTTTTATTCGCCCATGTATGGAGTACAACTCTCATGTGTGGGGAGGCTCCCCACATGCAGCTCTTCTCAATAGGGTGGAGTCAAAGGCTTTTCATCTCATTAACTCTCCTCCTCTTACTGATTCCCTTCAACCTTTGTCTCTACTGTTGCATCTTTATCTCTCTTCTATCGCTACTTCAATGGTCACTGTTCCTCTGAGCTGCCTGCTTGCATCCTTCCACCTCTACGACGGGCACGTAGTACCCGTCTAGCAACAAACTCTCATCCCTTTTCTGTCCAACTCTCTAATGCAATAGTTAACTGTTACTTCCAGTCCTTCATTTATGCAGCTGGTCAGCTGTGGAACTGTCTTCCTCTGTCTGTATTTCCTACTTCTTATGATCTCCAGTCTTTCAAACGAAGTGTGTCCAGGCATCTCGAAATGAACAGATCTTGAATTTGGCTCTCTTTTGTATTGTTTTTGCTTTTTCTTGGAAGGAACAGTATGCAGGCCTGTGGCCTTTGGTTCCTTTTTCCTTGCATAAAAGAAAAACGTTCACTATGCTGTCAGCTGGTGAACATATTTGCCATACTCACCTCTAAATCATAATTTTTCTGGTTACATTTTATTTATTTCATGCTTTGTGTCTCATATTTGACAGGCCTGAAAGTCTACAGTTTATCTTACCAGCCACTGGTGAGTACTTTAAAAATTTTACCAGCCAAGAAAAATTTTTACTAGCCAGAGGAAAATTAACAAATAATTTGTCAGCTTGCAAGTTGTTTATTGTAACCCAGGATGAAAATAAATAATAGATATGCTTGTATATAAACATAAATATGGAATTTGTATACTGTATACAGATTCCACATCTATTTATTGCTTAAAATAATGAACCTCATCTCTAATTGTCTGCACAATCGTGTGCACCAGTTTCGCAGCTTTCACATGGTTGGCATAAGGGGTTGTAATGGGCACACCATTATTTTTTTTCTTAGTTCAATAATGGGTAAAAATTTAGTGAATGGAAGTTCTTCCTTTGCCAGCATGTATGCAATGGTAATTTTCATCTTCAGACCTTCAGAATCCTTATGTTCTTCCTTCTTTTGCTGACATTGGAATGTCTTGACTGTTTCCTTGACCTTGGCGATTTAATTCAGCATCATGCAGTTCAATATGCTTTCTGCTCTTGGCCTGGTAAACTATGTTTTGTTTCTTAAAATTCTGAGATCCAGTTACGAAATCCTTTTTGCCGGCTGCAGATGGACTTTTCATGCCAGTGGAACATTTCATTTTGTTTTCGTTTTCATCATGCATATGCCACATAAGTTCTTTCTTCCATTTTGGAAGAAATGTTTTCTGTGATACTTTTTTCGGGGAGGCGACTTGATTGACATTGACAGCGAGGGTTTCATACGGTTCATGTTAGTAGCAAGCAACGCTACTCCTTCTCGTCAGCTGACTACGGCAACATTAATCATGTCATCAGTGAGTGAGAGACAGCATCTAGAAACTGTTTTGATGGCAAGCTGTTTTTAAGAGAGTTGCCAGAATATTAATAATGATTTTTTATATACATTTTTATCATGATGTTTCTTAATATGAGGTGGTGGTTAAAGAAACAAATTTTATTAATATTTTATATATAAAACTTCAACTCGCCACTGGCAAGTGAGAAATAATTTTGATCCGCCATGTAATTTATTTACTCGCCATGGCGAGTAAGATACTTGCAACTTTCTGGCCTGTTTGAGTGCATAGGCTGTGAAAAGGTGATTTTCATAGTGATTTTCATGTCTGTTACCTACATTCACTGTGCTATCAGCTGGTGAACATATTTGCCATATTCACCTCTAAATCATAATTTTTCCGGTTAAATTTCATTTATTTCATGATTTGTGCCCCATATTTGAGTGCATAGGCTGTGAAAAAGGTGATTTTCTTAGTGATTATCATGTCTGTTACATACATTCACTATGCTGTCAACTGGTGAACATCTTTGCCATACTCACCTCTGAATTTTCATTTTCTGGTTAAATTTCAATTAATTCATGCTTTGTGTCTGTTATTTATGTGAATAGGGTCTTAAGTGCTATGCATGTGCAGGGAGGTAGGTATGTGATTTTCTGAGTTAGGTTTGATGAGGGGCCGAAAGTACTGGTGGAGGAGCTTCATGGCCAATATCCGGACAGAACCAAATTCTGGACATGTATATATATATATATATATAGATAGATAGATAGATATATGTATGTACATATATATACCATGTATATATATATATATATATATATACAATGTATATATATATATATATACATATATACAGTATATATACTGTATATATATATATTACTGGTATTTATTTCTCTTCTCTCTATCTCTCTCTCTCTCTAGTGATGATGAGTGCCCATCCCCACCGGTGAATGGCAGCAACCTATTCTTCTCTGTTGTTTATCGATCTGGTCTCCAAAAGAGGAAGGAGCAGCCTCTCAGCCGGAAGTTTATTGCCAGATTAGCATGGAAAAATGCCTTTATAAAGGTAAATAAATTAATGTTTTAAACTTTTGTAACATAGATCTCTCAAGCTGAATGAAATCATCTGGCATTCTCTAGCCTATTAATATAAAGATGCTGTATTTTGGTACAGTAGAGTCTTCTTACAACACAAGATATGTTATGCAGAACCTCGTGCAAAATCAAATTCGCGCTAAAACGTGACATATATTTACGTGTAAAATAGGGGGTTAGGTTCTAGGAGCCTCATATTTTTCGTTAAAAATATATTTAAAGATAGATTATTACGAATACACCGAAGACAGTGTGTTTACATACATCCTCACCGACTGGACACAGCAGTGCATAGCTACTGCATTCTAACCTAACCTAACCGATTAGTTTTGCCCCCTAATACTCCCCATAAAAATTTTAATCACCAAGGATTGCCACTAAGCCTCTTGAAAGTCATTACAAATCAAGCAAGAACTTCACCTAAACAGCATGTGACTCATGGTCGTCCAGCATCGCGCATATTTCGTCACGAATGACTTTCAGCGCTCATTAAAAAAAAAAAAAAGCAGTTTGAAAGTTTTTGAGAGCCATTAGTCATCAACAATAAAGGAAAAAAAAAAAAGACTATAAAGAAGTCATCAGCATGGAGTGATTTCCTATCTCACTTCTCAGATACACACAAATGCAGTATTCGTGAAAAATAAACAAGTCAGCCAAGCAGTATAATTTGTATGACAGCATAATTCACAAGAACTGAACTTACATGATGATCTTACCTAACTATTTGTCAACACATAGTGTCTTCATGTATCGTAAGATCCGAATTTTCTTGACCAAAGACTGTCAGTTCATAAAGATCGAGCACAAAACCTTTTTTCTTCTTTTTTTCACACTCGTTGCACTAAAGGCAAATACATGAATTTTGCTGCTCTTCATTATTAACTTTTTTTTTTTCCGACACAGAAAACTGTCCACATAGATTCGCAAACATCTCGACACCATTTTATGTCTGATCGTTTGCATTCTAACACCACACGTTATTTCGTCCAACAATTGTACATTTTCATTTAGAATAAATGATTTTCGTGTGTTCATATAACTTTCAGGGTGCTTAGGCATAACTAAAGTTAGTTTGGAACCACGTGTTCAGAGTTCTGAGAGGAAACGAGGAGCAAGGAAATAAGCAAATAAACTTCTCATCACAGTGACTGTTCACACATCACTACGGTGGTCAGCAGGCTGTGGCAGGTGGTATGGGGATCATGTGGGTCGGTTCGGGTCAAGGAAACCAATCAGGACCAACAAAAGCATAATACACGAGTTATATCTGGAAATCCAATACCAAAATGCATGCATTTCCCACAGTTTCTTGCGCAGTTGAGTGGTATTATCGTGCTATTACGGAAGTATGGGAGAAATTAAATGCTCGTGTTATTGTAAGATCGTTGTTTCGTTTGGTCTTAAATTGCGACTCTACTGTACCCTTGAAATTCATTGGGGTTAGGTTCACCTAAACCTTGTGAATTTTCTGGGGGTAAAACTACTGTGCATAAATCAATTGACACATATATAGAAGTTTTAGCAGATAAATCATACACAGGATATGGCTTAAAAACACTTACCCTTCATAGAAACATTATATACAGATAATAAAACATGTATAGATGCTTGCCTGCTTTGCTACCCACATTCTTGATTCATGGAGTAGATATAGTTATAACCTACCATGTAACAAATAGTACTATGAACTACATGTACAGTAGAATAAAGATGTATGGAAATTTTGTCTAGTAATCACCATTCCAAACAGGTTTATGTACAATACATACAGAACAGTGTAGTTTAAAATAGTTAAAATAGTAATAAGAAATGCAGCAAATAAAGATGGATAATAATTGTGTATACATCATTACAGTGCTGTTGCACATTTCTGTCTTTTTCACTGTTTGTGATGTTTATGATGGTAGAGGTGTAATTCATACTCCTAAGTACCCATATGAAGCAAAGCAATGTTTTCAGCTAGATTCATCACTTTTATCCTCACCTTTAGGCACTTTAGTAATTGAACTAGATTTGATAGGTAAGTACGGGATGCTTTAGGACCCTAATAGAATAAAAGAAGTAGCTACGGTAAACTAAAGGTTGCATTGCAATGTGTGTGCCTGCAGTATGATCGTGTGGAGAAAATATAGGCCGATGGTTAGCAAACCATGAGGAAATGCAAGCGTGGGATGCTAGGCAGGCAGCATTTGAAACTTGTGTACTGTGAATTCTCACTTACTTGAATTTAAGTTGAAGATAAAACACCAGATAGTCAAAACTGCAAATTATAAACCCACGAATTTAAAGAGTATGCTGTATGTCATCGTAGTTAAGGAGTTATTGGCAATTGTTTCTGTTCCCTTCAGTTAGAGAACCTTTTCTTAAGCTGAAAATCAGTATATTGCTTGATAGTGAATCCAGCACATCCTTAGTTTTGGGTAATGTAACAGTACACATTTAGGAATGAGTGCCCTGTTCAATCCTAGATGATTGCAGCAGCCGCCTTTTCCTAGCTATGGCGTCATGGACAGAGCCCATGACAGAAGGCATCATTGAGGTAGGCAGCCCCTCCCCCCCTTCCTCCCCCTTGATAAGTTGGCAGGAACCCAGGCATACTGGGCAAGCCCAGGGTAATTCTCAGGTTGAGAAGGATCTCTTGCATGGAGAGTGGACTGTAACTGTAGCCACTGCCCTATCACAACCATAAATATCAGGTTGAACTGTACTTCCAGTTGTAATTGTCACCCTTGCTTAAAGTGTCACAGCTGTGTAGCCCAGCCTGGGGACTGTCCACTTGTGACTGGGAAAAGAAAAATTCAGTTATAGAATTGTGTGTATTATATGACACCAGATTAACAGTAGAGTATTACTTTTAGCTGATTATCCATAATCACCACTGACAACCAACAGCCATCATATTCCTTTTTCTTTTTTCTTTTTTTTTTAAATACTGTCTATGGCACCCAAACCTAAGTGCAGTACTGTACAAAAGTGTAGTTCAGTAGGCCTTATCAAAATATTATATGTTAGAGAAAGAATGTGTGGGGGGATTTGAAAAATTTTATTGGTTAATGGGTCAGACATGAATATGTTGATTTTCAGGTAAAAGAACTTGCAGACCCATGGAAAAAGTTTCATTTGGATGCCTACAAGACAGAGAAGGCACGCCGTCACCGATATAATGCTTTGCGGAAGACTTGGGTGGTTGATGAAGTGGTGGTCAAAATGGAGGACCATTCTTTCAACCGTGGGGCCATGAGAGAGTGCTTTCGCATGTATGAAACTGTTTGATATTTTACTGCATTACTGTAATGGGTAAAGTGTTCATTACCTTATCTTAATTAACAACCATCACTAGATGAGTTTTTCACAAGGCTGTAAATTAACAGTTTTTGACCACTTCTTCCTTCCCCTTTCTTATTCCCACTTTCTGTGTTTGCCCTTATTCTTCCAACTTCTCCCTTTCCTTCCTGTCACTTTCATGACTTTTCTTTCCCCTTCAGATGGCTCTGCACTGATTGATGAGCCTAATGGTTTCCAGTAACTCAAGAAACTATTTACAATGCAGGGTGGTAACCATATAACCAAGTAATGGGGTGAAGTGGGGCTTGCCATGTTGCATCTGTGATCTGGGTGGAGAGATGCAAATGCAGCATTCAGCCAGGAACCAAACCTCCACACTAATCCCCATGCCTCACTATGGTGAGGTGCTGTCAGCCACAAGGGAACATCAGTTCACTGCATGGGATGGTTGTTTCCGGCAGTTAATGGGTCTCTTTGGTCACACAAATTGGGTTTGATCAACAACAGCAACATAGTTCACAATTTGTTTATTACAAAGTGGTTAGGATGTACAGGAAAGGGTCAGTGCTAGATCTCATACCATCATCGATATTGAGTATAGTAGTTCTTGTTGCATTTGATTGCTTATGAAGTCATATATCTAATTTTATTAAATTTGAACTGATTTGGTTGTAAGACTCTGTAATATATTAATTTGTACCACATAAAGAGTTCAGTATTTTGCAGACTGCTATCCTACCATGAAAATAGATACCACATGAATTATTTGCATTTAAATGGACTGTTGTTCTGTATAATGGGAGTTGCTTGTTTTGACAGTAAGCACCAGTTCTTAAAACATAAAACATGAAATCTGTTTTTAACTTAATCATCTAGGGTATGTTCATTTTATGTTATTCTGGCCAGTGCCAGATAATTTTATTCAGTTTTGGTAATATGTCCATGAAGTACTGAGATTAGAAATGTTCTTAATAACTTCTTCAGTCTGAGTTTGACTTTTTTTTTAAATTTTCCAATAGACCCTTACTATAATTGGGTAATTTTGGGAAACCAAGGTATATTAAAGCCAATAGTGCATTATATCTGAGCCCCCTCCTCCTCTGGAGGTGAGATTTCAAACTCATGATTGAAATACACAGTGGTATAGTCTAGTACTAAAAATGTAAACTACACTCATTTTACACTAACCTGGCTCATGATATTGTCCTTTTGCTGCTTATTTCACATCCTTGTCATAGCTTTTCTTCATGGCTGGTACACTTACAGTATTGCTAGTCTGTAATTACAATTCAGGAATCGCGTTGGTGAGAGGGCAATTTCAGGTTGGGTTAGAGTAAAAAGGGTAGGAAATAGTATATTGTGACCTATTGTGCCCCGTGTAATGGGCGTCACTCATTATATCATGGCATCCGTTCAGTCTAATATCCACTATGCTGAGGTCAGTTATAGCTGGGGTCTGCTGTATATTATTTGGCTAACACAAGACTGTTTTATTAAGCTGTAGTAAGCTGTTCCCAGACATAAGAGCTTGAGGGAAAATATTAGGGAGTAGTAATTTTTGGATGCCTTCAGAAAAGTAAGTTTACCATGAAAAATTGAGCAGTACAATTTGGTATATCAAATAAGAATGCAGTCCTGAACTAGTTTTACTTAAAATTTCCCTGCCTTGACCTTAAATGCATGTATGCGCCAACGCAAGATTGTATAAGTAGAGTGAGAGAAGAGTTCTGGACAAATGTGGAAGCCTGCTTGGAAAAGTTTGAAAGGAATGAGAGAGTGTTTCTGATTGGAGATATGAATGGAAAAGTAGGGAATGAGAAGGTGGATAGAGTGGTTGGTGAGTGGGGTGTGCCTGCAGAGATGGATGAGAATGGCAGTGCTTTAGTGGACATTTGTGCCGTGAGGGGGTTGGTGTTAGCTAATACCCTTTTCAGGCACAAAATGATCCATAGGTATACGTGGCGAGTGGTGAGAAGGGTGGACGGTGGAGTGAATGAACGGAAGGCAATGATTGACTGTGTGTGTGGATGAAAGGATGAGAAGATGTGTAATGGATGCAAGAGTATATAGTGGTTGGGGGAGTGGACTTTCTGACCACCACTTGGTGGTGGGCAGAATCAGAATCCAAACAAGATGGAGGAAGAGAAGAAGGGAAGGACAGGAGGAAGTATTTCTTACAAGGAGGGTAGAGAAGTTACAAGAGTATGGAATAAAGGCTGAATATAAAAGGGAAGTGGAGGAGTGATTAGGTAAATATAGATTGGAGCAGATGGGGGACGTGGAAGGTGTGTGCAAGATATTCACAGAAGAAATCTGTGCAGCATGTGAGGTGGTGTGTGGGGTGAAGAGAAGATGAAAGGGGGTTCAGGGAACAGCATGGTGGACTGAAGAGGTGAGAGAGGCTGTGGCACAAGAGGAGAAAGCATTTAATGAGTGGATGAGGAACAGGGGCGTCGAAGAAGCTGAGAGACGGATGAGAGAGTTATATGTACAGAGGAGGAGAGAGGTGAAAAGATTAGTAAGAGAGAGTAAGAAGAGAGTGGATGAGGAATTTGGAAGGAATTTTAGTGCAAAGTGGAGGGAATGTAAGGAAATGTTCTGGAAGGAGGTAAAGAGAGCTAGACAGGGTGCCAATGAAGTCAGTGGGGGTGCGAAAGATAAAAATGGTAGATTACTAGTGGAGGAGAGAAAGTAAACAGATGGAGAGAACACTTTAATGAACTGTTGAACATAGAGAATGAAAGTAATGCAAGTGTAAGTGGCTGGGGAATGGCAGAGAGAAGGAGGGTTGTGAGAAGAGAGGAAGAAATCAGTAGGATGGAAGTGGTGGAAGCAATGAAGAAAGTTAAAATGGGAAAAGCCCCAGGAATTGATGGAGTGTTTGGTGAAATGCTGAAGCATGGGGGAGAGATAGTAATAGAATGGATATGGAAAGTGTGCAGATTGGCGTGGGAGGAAGGTAGAGTCCCGGATGATTGGAAGTCAGGTATAATTATTCCTCTGTACAAAGGAAAAAGGGAAAAAGTGTGTGGTAATCATAGGGGCATTTGCCTTCTCAGTGTAATAGGAAAA
>JAGKTI010007671.1:0-36101 GCA_018397915.1 Birgus latro | reverse complement strand
AGCCGAAGCCAGAGAGCAGAGAATTCAGAAGAATCAAGTTCAGGAACACGAGAGCAAGATAGATCGTTGCGTACGTATACGCAACAGCCACCTTTGGCTTTGAAACGAGAATAGAGAAAGTAGGAGGATACAGAAAAGGGTTTGCTGTCAGTTGCCTCAGACAGCTGAGTCTCAGTGAGAAAGAGAAGGTGAGGTTTAGAGGAGAAGAGGTGGTGCTCAACAGCGTGAAAGCCAAAGTTGGATGTACAGTGCGTCCCTTCGTGCAAGGCCTGGTGGGGCTGGGTTTACGATGGAAGAGTTGAAAGTTAGGATGGGACTGGAGTGTATTGATGCTGTGATGAGGATGGGTAGATTGAGATGGTTTGGGCATGTGGAGAGGATGGGGGATGATAACTGGGGGTGGGGTTGCGAGGGGTAGACCGAGAAATATGTGGGACGAAATCATTAGGTGTGATCTCAGGGTTGAGGGACTGAACATAGAGGCTGCCATAGAACAAGTAGCATAGTGAGTCGCCATTAGTTGACCAAGGCCGACGCATGTAAGCATGTTGGAGCCTTCAGAAACGAAACAAAACGATATGAGGGAGGTGTGAATTTGAGGGAGGGCCTCCATTTGACAGAGAGCAGAGGGATGTGGAGATGATTTGTTTGTGGCCACCCCATATGGGATTATGGCATCTGGCAATAGATACAAAAGATATCCTCAGCCTAAAGAAGTTACAGACCTTGTTCTGGATTACACCACTGGAGATGAATGAAAATGATTTTATTATGCCAGTATGTACACTGAGATTCCTCTGCAACTACAGTGGCAATTTGTGTTGAGGATAAGGTAGTATTATAGGAGTTTCCAATTTGTGTTTCAATATAATAAAGCTGTGTATGTACATTAAGGCTTTCTGTGATATGGATGAACAGATAAATATGTTCTAACCATGGAATTTTAAATATTATATTTAGAAAATACTAAACTGTAATTCATTCCCAGCGACTGAAAGAAAGAAAAAGCTGTGATTTTTTATGCTTTGTCATGACACCACTTAGATACAAGTACTGTTTTTGACTTATAAAACTGTAAAGATGGACTAATTAATACTGCTTGATTTATGGAAAATAACTTTGGTGTCTTTTGACCACAGTGGCTGCGGCGGATGGAGGAAGGATCTCGTGAGGCTGACCACATCCCAGATAACCAGACCTTGAACTGGAAGGGCCATCGTTACGTAGTACTGCAAGCTACTCAGGTTCTCACACCAGGTGATGGATCATTCTACACAAAGGTTAGTCAGTGGCAGATTTAGACAGATTTAGACAGTCATAGATGCAAAGCGGGGTGATAATATGATGTTTATTCATTGTTGGATAGTTTCATGTCTCCAGATACAATAGTTTGCCACATAACAGAGTAAATTCCTTTGAAGGGAAAAGCTGGCCTTTCACATTTCGTATGACTAGCAGTTCCTAACTTTCTCTCATGATTTGGCCTCATTACTAAAGTTTCACTTGATTTGTTAACAAGACAGAGAACACCTTTGATAGCTGAATCAACTACCTTTTTTTTTTTTTAATGCAAGGAGGAAGGCCATGGGCCCGCAAACTGTTCCTTCCAAGAAAAAACAAAAACAATGCAAAAGAGAGCCAAATTCAAGATCCATTTATTTCGAGATGCCTGGACACACAGCGTTTTGTTATTCACAGTCCTTTGGTGATTTAATGAAAGTCCTGGAGTAGCTATTTAAGGGCTTTAATTGTAGAGTAAGGAAACAGGGTGTTGCCCTTAAGAGTGTCAGCCCCTTACTGGTTATATTTGCATAGCCCGCAGTGTGAGAAGCAGGTTGAAGTCAGCATTTTTGTTCTAGCAGTGAGGATGTACAGGGGGGGGGGATGTTACAGAGGGGCCACTTATGCAGTGGGGGGGCATGGATATGCAGTGGGGATGGTACAATACTCCCCTGGGTAGCTGAGATGGTGTCTCCTGACACTAGAGAGGAGTTATAAGGGGGTTTGTTTATATTACTTAGGTAGGTGAGGCATTTGTACAAGGAGGAATTATGAGAAATGGGTGGAGGGAGGACATGGCCATGTCTAAGGGATGTAATCTAGTTATATACAAGGTTATAATGGAGGTATATATATATATACATATGTCTCTAAAAGATACACAAGGAGTAAGTATACTATGTGTTCTTCAATGTTCTTATATATATATATATAATGGTTAATGATAGGAATGTACTTTTAACTCTTTTATATATAGTTTGCACATTTCTTTCGATTTTTTTTTTTTTTTGTAGTTAGTCTCTGTAGTTCACACTTTACTGTATCTGAGAAATGCCATCATTTGCTGGTGGTGCTGTTTCAGTCCACAGTTTGTATATTAATCGGTTGGCATTTGTAGTCACTAAATGTGAGGGCACTAAGTATGGGTAGCTTCAATGTCCTGTGGAGGTTGTACTGTTCCTGTTGCGACTCTGATTTCTTGCAGTCTGTGTTCCATCTTCCTGACACAACAGTGCACTGCACAGATTATGAGTAGAAAACCTATAAAAGAGATATCCACAGGGGGAAACACAACTGTTGGATGAACCCATGAATGGCTGAAGGCCAGAGAAAATTGATCCATAATGAAGTCACTGTCATTGAGGAATGTGAGCATATGCAAGCTGGAGGAGGTGATGGTAATTTTAGCATATGGTAGGTTGGAAAGCATGTCGATTGGTTGGAAGATGTCATAAGAGTGTTTACGGACTGATTGGTGATAGCGAGTGGTGTATGTGATGACTGACTCTGATTTGACTGTACAATAGTCTGGTGCTTTGTAGAGACCACTAGCAGGTACGAATTGGACCGAAGATCAGGACATATGATGGTGACAGAAATGGGAACAATAAAGAAGAAGTACTGGATGTGGTTGAGGAGAGCATGGTGGACTGGGAGTTCAGGAGCTGGGACAAAGGAACAGGCCGAGTATATGGAATGGTTGCGAACTAAGAGAGACTCACAGGGTGTAGCACTGCTAGGGAAGATGGTGAAAAGGTGGGCAGCACAGAGACGAGAGGAAGGGGTAAGGGAGGAACATTTCTGGAGGTCTGTGGAAAAAAGGAAGGCAACTGAGAGATGGTCATATGAGAGGAGGAAATATTCTGGAGGAACAGATACTTGCAATATGGAGTTGTTGTACTGGAAGAGAAAAGGAATGATGTGGAAGAGGTTGAAGGTGATGGTAGAACGTAGAGGAATATGGACGACGACGTATTTGGTGAGAAGAGTGGCCTCGAGAACTGGATAGTAGTATTCTAGAGAGGAGTTGGGCAGTACTGGGGACAGACTGAAAGTAGAGTGAGCCCATTCTAGAACGGAGAGCTGAGATAGGTACTAAGTCTGCAGTGACATGTCCATTAATAGCATCGACTAGGATATGAACCAAGGTAGAGACTCGAGAGAGTAGAGTCCGTGGCGAGTTGGAGATTATCCATGTTGAGTTTGAGATAGAAGAACTGAGAAATAACATTGAGATTTGAGATGTGTTGTTTTAAGATGTTGGTGAAGTTGTTCAGAGTGTAAGTTACTTCATTTAGGTGGGCTGTAATCTTCTGTAACATAGTGTGTTGGATCTTGATGGCTCGGCATTGAGATTCTAGGGCTGAAGCTAAATGAAAGAGATCTGATTTGAAGCCAGAAAGGACACGGGCTGTAGCAACGCCAAACGAGCCACTTAGAATCTCACCTCCGAAGTCAAAGAGACCTCGTTTCTCACGAGAACGACCTACGGGTGTTTGAATGGAAAATGTGTCATTGAGCTCAGTGAATTTGTGACTTATGTATTGCAACTGCCAGGAGAGTGGTAGGAAAAGATGATATAAATACTGGTTTGGATTGTGTTTCCCCATGATGGCCGAGAGATGGGTCTTGATTTTGTGTAGCTGGTGCACATAGGCAGGCAGGGCAATGGCTACGTCGGCCAGGGGCACAAGATCATAGCGCAGGGAGACTATGGTACATCTTCGATGAGCATTACCTTGCTTTCCGAGCCGACCAAGGCCCCGGGACGTACTCCACCATCGTCCTCACTGAACCCGGACCCTAGGTGGATCAGCACTGCCAACAGGTAGACCGCTAATATCGTACATAGAAGATTAGGGTAGAATTAATGGGAGAGATCCTGGAGAGATTGACGGGCAGAATGTAGTTTGGATTGATATTGATTGGTTGATGAATGAGTAGGTGTAGGTGGAGATGAAGGAGACTGATGGACAGGTGGAGATGGGGTAGATTAAGGGATTTTTGGAGTAGGAAGGGTAGCAGTAGGCGGTGCAAGTGACTCTTCCAATACTAGGCCTCGTGGTGCACGCTGTAAATCATCTGCATGGACCCATTTGGTGTCTTTAGTGGACAGTTCTTGTATGTGAAATTTGTTACCTTGTTGAGTGAGCACGCAGTAGGGCCCTGTAAATTTGTCATCCAACTTAGAGGTGCATGTATGGGAATGAGCAAAGACTGGATCGCCGACACTGATTGTGATAGGAGAGGCAGATTTATATTGGTGCTGTATCATGTCCTCCTGAGACGAAGCCAGATGGGATGTTGCAAACTGATGGATTGTTTGGAAGTTTGCTAATTTTACTTTGACATAATCATCCATGTTATAGATGGGGTCCGGCTTTCAGGATAACAGAGAGTATGGTTGGTCTTTGTCAAAACCAGAGAGGACAAAGAAGGGAGAGTTGCCAATTGATGCGTTGATGAAGCTATTGATTGAGGATGCCACTTGGGGAATCCAGTCATCCCAGGACGAACTATGAGAGCCTAGATGTCTGACGAACTCTAAGATTTTTCTGTTGTGGCGCTCTACAAGACCATTGGAAGCCAGATGGTTAGACACAACATTGCATTAATTAATTTTAAAGCGGCGACAGATCTCATCCAGGAGACTATTGTTGAACTTAGTACCATTGTCGGTAAGGATGTTATGTAGGGTACTGAATAGGCAAATTACGTGATCCAAGAAGGCACGTGCAACTCTTCGCAGTCTTATCTGAGAGGGGCACGAGGACACAGTAGCGTAAGAAGTGGTCGACTGCTACAAACAAATACTCTGCGCCTAATTCCGTAAGAGGGAGTTTTGAAAGGTCAGTAGAGACTGTTTCCCATGGTCGTGAAGGGATTGGGTATTGGAAAAGCTGTGCAGGTAACACGGTTGATCCTTTGTGGCGGTGGCACGAGATACAAGAGTCACAGTGCGCATTAATATCGCGGCGCATGGTTGGCCAATAGTATTCGAGACGTGCTTGGCACAAGCATCGGTCTTTATCTGCATGGGATGCATGAGGTGTATCATGAACTACAGTATGTGAAGGACCGCAGATATTAGGTCAGTAGAGACAACGAGTTGGTGTACTTCTCCACAGGGCAAATCCTTCCTTGTAAGTAATGTTTTTCTGTACAAGAGATCATCTTCTAGTATGAACTCATCTAGTGGTACTGGTAGAGTAGGTAAGGTCGAGGCATCTCCTGATTCGAGGAAATAAACTACTCTGGACCATACGGGATCTTTTTGCTGAGAGTATTGAACAACCTCTGATGTTCGTGTTGTGCTTTCAGTTACATTGGGCTACAGTGACGTGACAGCTGCTGCTACGTGACGTGAGAGTGCGTCTGCAACTACATTCAATTTTCCTGGGATATACTGAAAAGTGAGATTGAAGTCCTGGATGGTGATGGACCATCTAGCTAACCTGCCTGTGAGGTTGCGTCCCTTAAACAAATCACATAGAGAGAGGTGGTCTGTCTGGATATTCACTGGATAACCATAGATTATATCTCCGAAATGTTTCAAGGGCCAGACCACTGCTAAAGCTTCTAGATCTGTGATACTGTAATTACGTTCAGCAGTCATAAGGACGCGTCCAGCATACTCTGTTACACGCTTCCTTGATGCTTGATCAAGTTGCATCAAAACTGCACCATCTCCTGTGCCTGAGGCATCTGTGCATAGAAGAAAGGGTTTTGTATAATCAGGGAATGCTAAAATGGGGGCATTGACAAGATCTGTCTTTAGTGCTTGGAAAGCCTGTGACTGATCGTTAATCCATACAAAAGGTACATTCTTCTTTAGTAAGTGAGTTAAAGGAGTGGCGATCTTTGCATAGTCCTTAATGAATCTACGATAGTAACCACTTAGGCCCAGGAAACTCCTTACAGCATCAGTAGGTTCTGGGAAATTGATGATCGCTTTAATTTTGTTGTCATTAGTATGAATGCCTTGTGCTTCAATGACATGGCCTAGAAAATTGATTTTCTTTCTCAGGAAGTCACATTTACTGAGGTTGATTTTCAGGCCTGCTAGCTGTAGGCGTTCAAATACTTGTAGTTTGGCAAAATGTTCAGAGATTGATTTACTCACAACAATGATATCATATAGGTAAGCAAAAAGAGAGTGTCCCATCATGCCACTGAAGACCGAATGGATAATTCGCATGAATACTGAAGGAGCATTCCTCAAACCAAAAGGAAGTCTCTTAAAGTGAAAATGTCCCGAAGGGGTACTGAAGACTAATTGGGCGAGAGGATTCTTTCATTTCGACCTATCAGTAGCCACTGAGGAGGTCTAGGGATGAAAAGAGTACGTTATTGTCACCTAGTGATTCGAGCAAATCTGTCAGGATGGGTAACGGGAAACGGTCTGGAACAGTTCAGTATTTACTTTACGGTAGTCCACTACTGGTCTAAAGGTGCCGTCCTTCTTTGGGACTAAGAAGAGTGGGCTATTCCATGGACTGACAGAGAGTTCGATAATGTCCTGAGCTAACATCTTCCGTACCATCTGATCTGTTTGTTTTCTCAAGCTGTGAGGTAACTGATATGCTTGTATTTAAATCAGCTGAGTTCCTGGTACTAGTTCTATATGATATTTGACAGAGTCTGTCCTGCCCATTGGTTCGATAATGTCCTGAGCTAACATCTTCCTTCCATCTGATCTGTTTGTTTTCTCAAGCTGTGAGGTAACTGATACGCTTGTATTTAAATCAGCTGAGTTCCTGGTACTAGTTCTATATGATGTTTGACAGAGTCTGTCCTGCCCATTGGTTCTCCGGGTAAGGCTACCACATTTCTGTAAGAGTGCAAAAGGTTGAGCAGTTGGGATTTATGTTGTGGGAAATCCTTCCAAGTTAGATTCGAGAGCATGTCAGGTGAACGAGTCGGAGCAGATCCCGTAGAGTTGATGGCACATATACCTGTTGGGTCACTATCATCAGCATGAACAGTAGGGATAGAGGAATCCTGGCACACCTTTACAGCCGCTGGGTATACCAGGAAGTCTCCAATCTTTACACCACTTTTAAGTTGCAGTGGAGCATAAGTGACACTGAGCAAATACAGGTAGCATAAACTGTCCTCTAAGACCGTACACCATGCTGACTCATAAGTTAAGCCATTCACACAACACGTCTCAGGTAGTGTTAGTACATCCACTCCTTCTTTTATACCTACAACACGAACAGAGACTTTGGTGAACTCATGCGTTAACAAAATTGTGCACGTATTCGTTACTGCACACCTCGTTTGTGTGTTGTGGAACATCAGTCAAACTCTGTGAGGTAGTTAACTGAGACATGTCTGAGTCGGCTATACTGCTGTCGTTAGAGGAGTTTGGAAGAGCCATTTCTGAATGCTGAGAAGATATATCATCAGGTGTTGAGGAATTTGTCCTTGCTCTCAGATAGTGGTGGAAGGATCTCTTTATTCTCAGATGATGATGATGATGGCTTGTCGTGCTCTGTACTTTTAGGTAATGTGGGAGTCATGGGGGACTGAATGACTGAGTTTATTGTAAGTACAGGATGGGGACATTGCATAGTGTACGCTGGGAATCCAAAGATGTCTATACTACCACAGGCAGGTAATAATGCAATGGAGTGTTGTGCCATGGTGGGTAAGCCAATGAAGGTATCTGCTGGATATTTCAGTTCGTTAGTAACATGAAATTCTAATGGGAAAGGGATCAAGGCTTTGTTCAGTTGTACTTCTCAAGTGACTCTTCTCTTGACCTTAAACTCTGAGCCTTCTGTACACCACATAGGCGAATGTCAGGCGGCTCAAGGAAACTGACTTTTTTGTGTTTTCTTTGAATTATGTTTAAAAGAGGTATCAGAGATCAAGTTTACTAGAGATCCTGTGTCCATGAAGAACAGTGTTTGTATGTCATTACCCCATCCTAAAATGACTAAGCCTGAGGAAGTTATGGGCCCTACATGGCGGATGGGGAGTTGGTGTTCTGGTGCTACGTCATATTTTTCCGATACAGGCGCAGCGCTTCCCCCGACTGGCAGCGGTTCAGGTAACGACATTCCTCAGTAGTGTGAGTCGTACTTGTCTTATGATACTTGCATGTAGGACGACGCGAGTGGGAAGGCGTACGCTGTCTAGTTTGGGAGTGATGTCGTCTGTGTTTATGGCCGCAACTGGATTCCCGATGTCCAGGGTTACCACAGTGCCAGCAAAGAACTGAGGATTGTCTGTTCCGTCAGACACTAGATTGATCATGACCGGCAGTTGGTGAACGATGCCAGGTAGGAGAACGATGTGTGGCATGTTTTCCTTGCGTGACGGGATGGTAACGGGAGTGGTCTGGTGGAGGTGTGACAGACTTGGGAGACCAAGGGGAGGTTTGTTGCCTGACATGTGTGGTTCAATCCTGTTCTCTCTTGGATGGTTTTAGTGATCTGGACGATTTTAACTCCTGGAATGAAACGTATCCCCAGGGCTATCTCCTTTGGTTTAGGATCAAGGCAATTCAGGAATCTCAGGTAACCTAATAAATCTGCAGAGTTGTTGAGTGAAAGCATAGGGGCTCCATCTACTTCTTCTATCTTTTGTTCCTACAAGTAATTGGCATATCTCGCTACTGGTTCCTTTCATGGCAGCGGCTGCTTCACATACAGTAGTTTGGCATTTTGGGTTGGAACTGTCATATCCTCCTCCATCTGAGTGAGGAGATTAGTTAATCCAATGAGAGATGCAGCATTGGAATGCTGGCAACAAAGCTTTTTGAGTTCTTTGCGGAAATCAAAAGTTTTAATGTCATTGAAGTGACTGCACGGATCGCAGCTCCCGACGTCCGATTTGCCTTGGTGTAATCGACCCATTAGATAAGAGACTTTGAGGGATTCATCTGTAATTCGCCGATTGTGAATGACGGTTTCTACCTCTCTGAAGAAATCGTAAACTGACCAAGTCGAGTCCTTGCCGGTAAATTTGGGATGATTGGCATCATTTAGATAGGTGGACTGTGGAGGTGGGGCTGTTTGAGCTATGATTGGAAGTTTGGAAGTTGCTGAAGTAGGGAATTCAGAGAGAGAGAAGGTAGTGGTAGTTAAGTGTAAGTGAGATGAGAAATGAAGTGGGGCAGGAGAATTAATGATAGTTGAAGGAGCAGGGATAGACGAAAACTGTGTAGAATCAGGGGTAGAGTATGAGGTATCTGGATGGATAGTATCTGGATTGAAAGTATGTGGTTCGGTGGGAAATGAAGTCTGTGCGGCTGAGGTGGGTTTTGGATAGGAGTGGTCACTACGAAGATGAGTCACTGAATCGTCCTCGGTGGGTGATGTGTGATCAGTTGCAGTTTGTTGGCTGTGAGCGGTGGGAGTAAGTTCCATATATTCAAAGTATGACATGTAGTGTGGTGATGTAAGATGAAAGATGAGTAGGGATATGTGCATATATACAATATGAAGATGAGAGAATGTACTGTAAGAATGGAAGTGGAAAATGAATGAAGATGAGTGGATGTGAGGTTTTATCAATATAGGGTGAAGTTTGAGATGAGTGTTAAATATAGTCGGTGAGGGTGAGTATGAAATGAGTGGAGTGAGATGAATATTTACATAATATGCAATCTGTAGAGAAAATCCAGAGGATAATCTCTGTAGAAAGACAATAATAGGTGGATGAGGATAAACCATAATATAGTTACACAGCTGAGTTGTGAATGAAGTGGGGGAGGTCGGTGACGCAGTGTAGACACGACGTGTAACTGGTGACTGGAGGGTCGGCTGGCTGGAGATGAGACTGGTTGCGAATGTGGAGGTAACTTGCTTGGAGTTAAGACTGTGCTCAAAGGGATATGGCAGAGTCCCCAGTGGATGAGACGAGTTGTAGTAGCTGGGGGTATGGACAATGAGTCTTGGAGGAAGCAGGTTGGCTAGCTGGTCTTGAGTCAAGACATGAATAGAGGGTCGGCAGCCTGAAAGTTAAGATGAGGCTGAGTGAAGGCGGTTTGGCTCAGTGGCTCGGTGGTTGGGAGACGGTACGTGAATACGGGGCCTGATGAGTAAGTCACAGCCAGACCACATGGACAGGGCACGTAGGGGTGAGGCTGTGAGGTGTGGGGGCAAGGGCACATTTCCCCACAGTTCAGATGCAGAGGGTGGTTTTGGGTTGAACGGCAGATGGTGGTGAGGTGACACCTTGGGAGGAGTGGACACTATATGACGAGCACTGAACAGGTGCTGAGAATAGGTGGACGAGACAGGTGCGTAGGTCGGCGATGGTGACACTATCGGCTAGTAGCAAGATGTGGGGGTGGGGCGGATTAGAGAACGGCACTGGTGAGCTAAGTGGCACACTCGCAGAGGCACACCTGGTATTACACCATACGGAGACAAGAGGCACCTAGGGGAGAGGCAGTGGGGTGCAGGGGCGTTGAGTATTTGTTGGTGTCACTAAACACTGTAGGAAGCGGTCAGGAAGGATGGTTCGACACACCGCTGCTACCAAATGTTATTCACAGTCCTTTGGTGATTTAATGAAAGTCCTGGAGTGGCTATTTAAGGGCTTTAATTGTAGAGTAAGGAAACAGGGTGTTGCCCTTAAGAGTATTAGCCCCTTACTGGTTACATCTGTGTAGCCTGCAGTGTGAGAAGCAGGTTGGTGTCAGCATTTTTGTTCTAGCAGTGGAGATATACAGGGGGGGGGATGTTGCAGAGGGGGGGGCATGGATATACAGTGGGGATGGTACGGTTTGAAAGGCTGGAGATCATAGGAAGTAGGAAATACAGACAAAGGAAGACAGTTCCAGAGTTGACCTTTTGCATAAATGAAGGACTAGGAGTAATGGTCAACTCTTGCATTAGAGAGTTGGCCAGAAAAGGGATGAGAGTTTGTTGCTAGACGGGTGCTACGTGCCTGCCGTAGTGGTGGAGGGGTGGAAGCAGACAGTTCAGAGGAACAGTGACCGCTGAAGTAGCAAAGATGCAACAGTGTGGCGAACAGACAGACGTTGAAGGGAGCCAGTAAGAGGAGGAGAGTTAATGAGATGAAAAGCCCTGACTCCACCCTATTGAGAAGAGCTTTATGTGGGGAGCTTCCCCACACATGAGAGTTGTACTCCACACGGGCAAATAAAACCCATGTATTAAATCAACAATTGCGCAGGGGTAAAGAAGGTTTGGAGTCAGCTTAGCATGCCTACTGTCTTGGAAGCAGATTTCACAAGAGATGTAATATGTTCTTTCTAAGATAAATCCCGAGAGAATGAAACCTCAAGCATGTTCAAGGATGATGCAGGACCAAGCTGGACATTATTAACCCATTAACTGCAGCATTAGGTTTTGTGGTCGATCCCCCCATGCACAAAAAATGGGATATTTTTTTCTTTTATACAAAATAATTTTTGCTCTTATAAATGAAAGAGTGCATGGAAAAGAATAGGAAAACCAAATATGAGTTCAATATTTACCATAGTTTGGCCGTTGCACACTATTTATGGACATTTGGGTGAAAAATGTAGTGCGCCTTAAAAAAAAAAGAAAAAAAAAAGCTTCATCATATGATGTACGTAGCAGTCGCACTCTATTCTTCATGTGATGTACGTAGCAGCTGTCAGGTTAAACATTAGTGGGTACTCTGGTGGAAGATTTTGTTGGGTTGATAGGTGTAAGAACTGAGTCTTCGATGCATTAAAAACAAGATTATTTTTATCCCAGTCAGAGATACGAGCCAAGTCAGACATTAGGTGTGCCATAGCCTCATCCCTTGTTTGTTGAAGTAACTGCTGAGATGGACGTTACGGGAACTGAATGGAAAGGTGAAGGGAGGAATCATCAGCATATAAGTGGATAGGGTTAGATGTACAGCTTAGAAGGTCATTAATGAATAAAAGAAAGAGAGTTGGTGATAGGACAGAGCCCTGAGGAACACCACTGTTGATAGGTCTAGGAGAAGAGCGATGGCTGTCTACAGTAGCAGCTATATAACGACCTCGGTGGCAGGTATCAGCACGAAGCTCTCGTTACAGCTGAAGCGGTTCGTAACACCAATGCCTGGCAGGCGACGCTCCAGGGCAGTGACTGCATTGTAGTTGGTGCCATGGCCCAACTGAACCGGAACGCGAAATGCGGGGAAGGAGCCGGGTGGTGGAGGGGCCATGACTGACACTGCAGGGTGCCAAACAGGTGGTGGTCCTCGTGGAGCTGCCGAGCACGTTGCCAGGTGGGAGTAGTTTCCGTGTCGCATGCCGTGGCTTTCACGACACAGTGACCCATTCATTGTCCTCCGGAGAGACAGCAAGAGATGCAGTGATGGCGGCCTGGGCAGTAGGAGCAGTGGCTGGGGGCGCCATGGCGGTGCAAACGCCCGGAGACACTCCAGACTGAACTGAGGTGGGTAATGGCCCGGAGGGAACAGAGGCTGAGTTGCGTAGCGTCGTGTGCTTAGCAGCAGGACCGCGCGCAGTACGAGAGGAAGCTGGGTTGGTAGAGTCGGTGGAGAGAGCAGTCGAAGCATTAGTTACCTCCTCCATCACCTCATGGGGGCNAGGCTTGTTCACCAGGTGGATCAGTGAAAGGAGAGGAGAGCCAAAGGTGGTGGTGAACATTGAAATCTCCTAAAATGGAGATTTCAGAGAAAGGAGAATTGGATAGAATGTGTTCCATCGTAGAAGTAAGATAGTCAAAGAATTTTTGATAGTCAGTAGCATTAGGAGATAAGTAAACAGCACAGATATATTTAGTCAGAGAATGACAGGAGAGCCGAAGCCAGAGAGTAGAGAATTCAGAAGAATCAAGTTCAGGAACACGAGAGCAAGATAGATCGTTGCATACAGATGTAGGCTTGTTCACCAGGTGGATCAGTGAAAGGAGAGGAGAGCCAGTGGTGGTGGTGAACATTGAAATCTCCTAAAATGGAGATTTTAGAGAAAGGAGAATTGGATAGAATGTGTTCCATCGTAGAAGTAAGATAGTCAAAGAATTTTTGATAGTCAGTAGCATTAGGAGATAAGTAAACAGCACAGATATATTTAGTCAGAGAATGACAGGAGAGCCGAAGCCAGAGAGTAGAGAATTCAGAAGAATCAAGTTCAGGAACACGAGAGCAAGATAGATCGTTGCGTACATATACACAACAGCCACCTTTGGCTTTGAAATGAGAGTGCATAGGCTGTGAAAAAGGTGATTTTCTCAGTGATTACCATGTCTTTTACATATGTTCACTATCTAGTCAACTGGTGAACATATTTGGCCTACTCACCTCTAAATCATAATTTTTCTGGTCACATTTTATTTACTTCATGTTTTGTGTCCCATATTTGAGTGCATAGGCTGTGAAAAAGGTGATTTTCTCAGTGATTACCATGTCTCTAACATACGTTCACTATCTAGTCAACTGGTGAACATATTTGCCCTACTCACCTGTAAATCACAATTTTCTGGTAACAGTTTATTTATTTCATGCTCTGTATCCCATATTTTAGTGCATAAGATGTGAGAAAGGGTGATTTTCTTAGTGATTGCCATGTCCGATACTTACTTACACTATGCTGTCAAGTGGTGAACACCTCTGCCTTACTTACCTTAAAATCATCATTTTTTGGTTAAAATTCAATTAATTCATGCTTTGTGTTCATTATTTATGTGAATGAGGTCTTAAATAAGTGCTATGTATGTCTGGTAAGGAGGTAGGTAGGTGGTTTTCTGATTTAGGTTAGGTTAGGTTAGGGTCAGGAATGACCGGTGCTGGAGCTTCAGGGCCACTATCCAGACAAGACCACTTTCCAGTCATGCATTTGGCTCTTTTACAATGGATAGTGGAGGCATTACTGTAATGCCAATTTTTTCACCACTTTGCGTGCCAGATAATATTTTTTAACACTGTAACGACAGTGTAGCGGCCTTAATTAGTATAATACATCGTGAAAATATATAATGTACATGCAAATGTTTTATTGTGGTGTATAGCATGCAAAAAGAATAACTGAATATGTAGGTATGACTTTTGGTGATACAACAAACATTGCTAAATGAATATTTAGAATAAATTATAAATATATTTACTAACCTCCTTAATGTGATCCTTGCCCCAGCTTTCCTTTAGCCAGAGTTGATATTTCGGGTGTATATTGATACCTTGAGCTTCACATAGCCCTCAGAATGATCCATTGTAAGCTTTCTGTGGTGCGGGTTAAGGATGTGTTTCAGGTGTGAAAACACCTGCTCACACCGATATGTAGATCCAAAGGCTGATACTAATGCAAAAGCAACTTTCTTCATGCAGTTGAATTTATTAGGCAGTGATGCCCAACAGCTTAGAATGAGGCTTCACGATCATCCACAGTTGTTTCCAGTATTTTTCAAAGCTCCTTGAATTTAGCTGAGGCCTGAAAATCAGTCAAGTGCAATTCCAACTCCTCAGTTTCCATCCACTGGAACAGTGGCACTTCCAAGTCGCTGTATTTAAAGTTGCCTGGTCTGATCAAAAATGAAAACACTGGGCCAGTGTGTTGTATATCTTGAAATCTGACCAAGAACTCGGACTCTGATTCCTGCATGTAGACTTCAATAGCAGCAGTGTTGACATAATGAGTTGCAAGATAAACTCTTCAAGTTTTTGAAGTACCAGAAAAATCCATTTTTAATATTCAGTGAGAAAACGGCAAGCTTTGCCACAAATGCCTTCCATGTATCATATAAATCCAGTAAAGTCTGCCCTGCTCCTTGGAAGCGAAGACTGAGGTCGTCGAGATGTGAAGTAATATCTGAGAGAAACATAAGTTTTACAATCCAGTCTCTGTTCTCCAGGTCAGGATAGGCTAGGCCCTCTTCCGTTAAAAAGATCATAATTTCATCAAAGCATTCCACATATCTCTCCAAAACCTTCCCACAGCTTAACCACCTGACACTGCTATGGAGGGGTATACCTTTGTATCCACTTTCCACCTCTTCAAGAAAAGACTGAAATTGCCTGTGTGTAAGAGAAGAGTGTGCAACAAGAAAATTCATTATTTTTGTTACAGTAACCATCAAATTCTTGATTTCAGAGTTCAAAATCTTGGCACGTAGATTTTCTTGGTGAATGACGCAGTGCAATTTCAGGTTGGGGTGCCAAAGGCATCCTCATGCAGCTTGGTAAAGCCCTTGCTTTTTCCTACCATAGCAGGAGCACAATTTGTTGTAACTGCAAATTTTTTTTTAACCCGCCCAGTCCCAACTGGTTTTTTACCCAGCCTACCCTCAGATCCCGACCGATTTTCGAACTTTTTTTTTGGGGGGGCTCAAACCTCCGCTTTTGGTGAGAAACATCGAAAATTCATAGAGAAATCGCGCTCCTGAGCTTAAAAATGTTGGTACAGGTGTCATTCAATCTTACGTTTTCCATCTTTTTCAGGGTACCTGGCTACAGAAAACGAACTATGGAAGGGTTAACTAATTCAGGCCACTTTAAATTACATATTTATTTATTTATTTGGTACGAATTTATGTGTAGTACAAGTCAATATTAGTTTTCACACAATAATATAGACGATAAAAGCATTGTTCACTCACCCAAAACCCCAGTATATGGCACCTCCCTTTATGACATTACCACCTCATCACTTCTGTTTGTTTCTACCTCTAGCTTCTTTATTTCTTTGTCCTCCACCTCAGGAATCACTTTCACCATGAATTTCATCATTAGAGAGCCCGTGGGGCAACATACCTTTACTGGCCAGGTTACTGCTAACTGGTGAATTGCCCAGTGTTGGGGGGGAGGGGGGAGTGGGGGTTAGGTGGGGCCAGGCGGTATCCCTGCTTGAAAGCAGGTAGAGAAAGGTCTCCCACATATGCCTACCAAAAATCACTTGCAAATGTTGAAAAATGTGCACACAATGGGCCTTGCAATTGAGTGACATACGATGCACGTCGGTGGGTCTGTCCATGGAAAAAAGTAGTGACGTGCATCGTACATCGGTGGGACTCGGCAGGTTAATGTCAACACCTCCTTCCTCAAAATGGTCAGTGAACGTTTTCATTATATTCTTTCCTTTGGTAGTGTTATGCATTGGTTTAAGACAGCACACTATACCTAGCACAGATAGCCAACCTGGGAATGTCATTTATATCCACATTTTCATCCAGGGCCATGCTGAACACAGGTGCGTTTGTTAAAGCAACAGTTTGTTGCTCACTTACTTTGGCAGACATTTCAGAAATGCGCCTTTCCACGATTCTAGCAGAGACAGGCATGTCTTTTATCCTTGAGATGATAATATTCTTATTTGACATGCCATCAAATAAATCTTCGCCATCCCGGAAAGCAGCTTTTACATGATCTCCATCAGTGAAAGGTTTTCCATGTTTTGCAAAACACAAAGCTACTTTGTAACTTGCTTCAGTTAAATTATTTTTGCCAGCACACAGGCTTTTCAACACACTGCTTTGTTTTTCAAAGCTGGATACTGCTTTCTTAATAGCCTCAGCCTTATCTGCATTGTCATTGAAATTTTTCTCATATTTTGTTTCAAAGTGTCTCTTAATTCTTGATATGTGGCACACAACATTCTTGCAGCAGAGAGCACACACAGCACAATCATTCTGATGGATAAATCCAAGGTCGTTTGTCCATGATGCCTGAAATGACCGCACATTAAGCTTGGCTTTCTTGGCAGTAGCCATTGTAACCGTGTCTCCAACACCTGCGGCGACTATGAGGTGACTGAGCAGCTGCCTGGCGCATCACCAGCAGCCAGTTGGGTAGCACAAATCCATGAACGTGCCTCCAACATGATATTTATGTCGGTTTTGGTTGCTCATTGGCAAATTTCCAGGCAGCTAGACCTCAAAGTTTCTTATTCAGTCCCTTAACTCTTTGACCTCTAGCAGCTCCAGCCCAAGTGTTCAAACTTCTCACCCTCCACTACCAGTTGTCATCCTCCATCCTCTCCACATGCCTAGACAATCTCAGTCTACCACTTCTTATTGCAACACTAATACTTTGAAGGCCCAGCTTTCCTTTCAACTCTTCATTCACAATCCTAACCCCCCACTCCTGTCATTCAAGAATTCACTACACATCCATCTATTCATTCTCATCTCTTTATGTTTGAGCATACAACCATCTGCTTCCATTACTCCCAAAGTCTCACTATTGTACGAGATGTTTCCCAAATGTTCCTGAAATTTGACAAAGGAATGAAAAAAAAAATTACGTTGTCCTAATTACCACTGCCCCCTTCAGAGTAGTTTCCTTGGGCATGCAGACATCAATTCCAGCACTTCTCCCACGATCGAAACGCGTTCTGAAAGTCCTTGAACATCAGCTTGTTGAGGACCTTGTGCAGTTCCTCCTGGATCTCCTTAGTGGTGTCAAATTTTTGTCCTTGCAGCTGGATTTTCATTTTCAGAAAGAGGAGAAAATCACAGGGGGCAAAAGATTGTAAATACTGGGGGTGGGGGACAACTGACATGTTGTTTGATGCCAAAAACTGCTAAACAACCAGGGCTGTGTGCGTGGGTGCATTGTCATGGTGAAACACCCATTTGTTTGTTCACCACCTGTCTGGATGTTTTTGCCTCACGACCTTCCGGAGCCCTCTCAAAATGTCACAGTAGAACTTTGCATTGATGGTCTGCCATGAATTCCTCCATGTCGAAGGAAATGATGAGCATTGACTTCACATTGCTGTTGACTTAACATGCTATCTTTGATCGAGGCAAAGCTGGGCACTTCCACTGCAATGATTGTTGTTTGGTTTCCGGGTCGTACCCATAAACCCACCTTTTATCACCAGTGATGACTCTTGACAGGAAGTTTGGGTCATTTCTGGCCATTTCCTTGAGCTCTGTGCTGCCTTTGCTCATCAGTCAGGAGCCTTGGGACAAACTTGGCAGCAATTCTTCTCATGTCAAGGTAGCCAGACAGAATGTGGTGTCAAGTTCAATATGATACACTAGCAATGTCACAAACATTATTGATTGTCCCCCTGCGACCTTCAAGGATGGATGCATGAACTTTGGCCACATTGTCAGGAGCTCAGCTGGTGGAAGGGCAGCCAGAAAGTGCATCATCATCTGTTGACATTCGTCAGTTTTTAAAATGTTTGAACCATTCATAGGTTTGTGTAACCCCCAATGCATTGTCACCAAATGCTTGTTTTACATTTTATGAGTTTCTGCCATATTCTTCCTGGGTTTCACACAAAACTTGTTGCACATACGTTGTACTATCACACCCTCCATTTTTTAGATCACAAAATTCGCAAACTAACCCAAACACAATGATAAAAAACCATACACATGCAGCGGATGCATCCAGCCAGCACAGTGGCATCCGACACACTAACAAACAAAGGTTGCATGCACTGACACGTAACATCCACACACTGTACGACAAGCGGTTTCCAGCCTCCTTTCAAATTTTGAGAACTTTAGGGTTGCACCTCGTACAGCATTACACTCCTAACACATGTTACATACAAGGAACCCTTAGCATGGAGGGAGAACTCTCTCAGTGTCAGAAGGGCAACAACTCCCCAAACTCCTTCCATTCACTCCTTGCCCAGGCTACCAGCCCCATCTCCAGCACATATCATGCAGTGTTGCCAGGTCGGTGGGTGCTGTTTGCACACAATCCCTCCCGAAAACGCGGCCAAAATGCTCACAAACCGTTGTCACTTTTAGCCCAACCCCAAATGCAGTTGTGATTCCTAGTTGTCTGTCACTATTTGTTATTTTTTGCGATTTTACCATGCATTTGGACTCCTGAGTGCAGCACCGTTAACCCCTTAACTGCGGGTCGTCACTTCCATGACGCACGGGCGCAGTGGATCATACCGCAGGGCATCACTTTTGTGATTTTCTGTTGTTTTGAATTCGCCCGGGCTTTCAGGTGGTGACTTGTATCATCTATGAGCCCTGCCAGTGTCCAGCAATAGTCAGAGCTGCTAATGTCATCAGTACTCCCATCCATTGTTAACAATTTAGCCATTTTCCCTTATTCTAGACTCCTCTCCCTACCTCCCCTCCATTACCCTCTCGTGTCATCTGCTCTGCCGCTTTGCGCTATTCCCCGGATTTTTCCACTGATTTCATCCATTGAAATGAGCCCTATGCCCTATCCTTAAAAAAAATAATATATATACAGTATATATACAGTATAAGGTAATTGATATATACTGTACAGTATATAATAAGGTAATTGATAGTGCCATACACCTGAAATTGGCTAATTATCACTTGGCAACATCCAACCTGCACTCGTTTGCTAATTTCCCCTGCTTTTTTTTCCCCCGTGAAATATACCGTATGAGCTATTCTCATAATATAAATGTATAGAAGAAAGGAAGGGAGAAGCCTGAGTGATATTTATATTCACCTAGAAGTACCTAATTTATTATGTACAGTAAACCTTGCATAAGCTGAACTTTTAGAAGCCGGAATCTTCAGTTAGCCGAACTCAGGCCGAGACCACATATGAAAGCAGGCCGAAATGCGAAAGTAGGGGGAGAAATGGCGCCAGGCGGACACGCCAGGCGGACACGTGGCACCAGTCTGCTGCTTGCTTTTGGAGACGGTAGTTCCGCCATTCTTACTGTCATCTAGTGCTGAGCAGTGCTCTCCTTTTGCCTTCTGCCTTGCCATGGAAGGTTCAAAGCTTAAAAGAAGTGATACTGTCACCTCTAGTCGTAAAGGAATGAAGCTAAAAAAAAAAAAAATGTGCGTGTGTGACTTAGTGTAGTGATCATGATTAAAGTTCAGTACTATTATTACTGAAAGTGTTACATTGCAGTCTATTACAGTGATTACATTTAAGTTTAGTTCTTAATATAGAGTGAAATAAATACTGGGTACTGTTTAGAATTTACGTTAAAGTGTGAACTCACCCACCTCCACCAACTCCGTCTCCAAAACAAAGACTTCATTGGGTGTGGACGTTTCAGAACCGGCAAGTGGCGTTGGGTCATGGAGTCTGCGCCGGCCATTGTATGAGAGTCACAAAACCAGTGCCCGAAAGCCCTTTACACTAATTTACACATAGTCTATTTCCAATGCACAGTATAGTCAAAGTCGGTTGGTCCACTTAGTGAGCTAATTACTTATAAAACAAATGTAATATGTTGGTTAAAGGTGTGTTAGAGGCGAATAGTGTATTGTCTCGCCACGTGTAGCGTTGTGAGCGCTGAGTTCTATTGTGTAATAATCATGGTTTATGTATATTTTTCCTAGATATGTCATGTGGTGTAACCCAGGTAAAATATGGATGTTTTCCTTAGAATTGGAGTAAATATTGTAAGACGTGTAACTGGGTATCGCTACGAGTCCGTGTGAGACCGTGGTGTGGTTTATGGGAGTTACCCCTATTGAAGAAGTTTTCTATGTTGTTGTTGGGAGGAGAGTATTTTTCCTGTATCGCGTTAGGCGGGTCGGAAGATTTTAACTGTGTGGAATAGATCTTGCATTCTCTGTTTCAATATTTTTGACGTAATAGAGACTATTGATTTATTAAGGTCTAGTAATTAAATCTTGCTTGAAACTCTTTCATATCTGTGTAATTTAAGGATAATAATATAGATAAGTAAATTATAGTAAAAATGTGTTTGGTTATAATCCTATGGGGTAGTATAAGTATAAACGGAGTGGCCCGCAAGGCATGTTACATCTAAAGAACCACGCCCTCCTATAGAATTCTCACGCTACAATGTTATTGCCGTAGGCCTAAGTCCCTCTTCCATCGTACGGGACTAAATCATAAATAACATTAATTCTTTTTTTTTCCCGGCAACTGCTGGGTGGTGGCAGCGATACCAAATATTTTAATTATTAAAGAGGCCTTCTTGATGTTTTGGCAGTAACAGAAAATTCCCTATAGTATCAAAATTCTATTGTTGCACTGGCGGCTTAAGCGGTGTGGCATAGCTAAGGTAGTCTTTTATAACGTAGGTAGAAAAATCCTGCGTTACAATAATATGACTGTTTCCTTCTGCGATATTCTTGAATCGAATGAAACAAAATAATAGTAAGAGAAGTTAGCCTACCAAGGGTTACTGAATTTCCATATGGGACAGATGTTTGTCTTAACCCGTCCAGTCTCAACCGATTTTTTACCCAACACACCCTCAGAACCTGACCAATTTTCAACTTTTTTTTTTAAACCCAAACCTCCGCTTTTTGTGAAAAACATCGAAAATTCACAGAGAAATCCCCCTCCTGAGCTTATAATTGTTGGTACAGGTGTCAGTCAGCCTTACATTTTCCTTCTTTCTCAGGGTACCTGGCTAAAGAAAACAAACTCTGGAAGGGTTAACTAATTCAAGACATGTTAAATTACATATTTACAGTATTTATTTATTTGGTACGAATTTATGTATTGTACAAGTCTATATTCGTTTTCATGCAATAATATAGGCGAGAAAAGCATTGTTCACTCATCCAAAACCCCAGCATATGGCACCTTCCCATACAACATTACTACCTCATCACTTCTAATTCTTTCTCCCTCTAGTTTCTTTATTTGATTGTCTTCCACCTCAGAAATCACTTTCACCGTGGATTTCGTCATTGGAGAGACCGTGGGGCAACATATCTTTACTGGCCAGGTTACTGCTAAAAGGTGAATTGCCGAGTGTGAGGGGGAGGAGGGGTCTGGTGGGGCCAGGCAGTATCCCGGCTTGACCGCAGATAGAGGAAGGTCTTCCATATATGCCTACCAAAAATCACCTGCGAATCTTGAAAAACGACGGGCCTAGCTACTGACTGAGGTACGATGCGAGTTGGTGGGTCTGTCCCACTGAGCTCTATAATGTGGAGTGGCTATCTCTGCAGCAAGCGTGAAGCCTTGGCCGCCATATTGAAACCCCTCCACTCCCTGCCTCGACAATGGTAATGCAATTGAATGTTCTTAGCTTCCTGTTTCCGTTTTGCTGTTGCTTACATAAGCGAAGCAGTGGGCCATGGCACTATATTTTCCGAATTCATCGGCTGATTTCAAAAGACGTGGGGGTCGGTGGTGTAGATAAACAACATCAGCGCCACCCAGGGCCCCTGGTGGCTGTTACACAAACTACTTGGTGCTACCCATTAGAAAGCCACTCCATTAAATAGAGATCAGTGGTCTGTCCGCGGGAAAAAAGCAGTGACATGCATCGTACGTCTGTGGGACTCGGCAGGTTGATGACTCAGCAGTCATGCTAGCCAACATCTCCAGTATGATTCTCTTGCTAGTTAGTGAGTGGATGGCAAGTGAAGTGATCATGATTGCCTTTCTGAAGGCAAGCAGGGAGTTCACAAGTGATCATGTTAAGTTCTTAGAGTAAGGCGCTAAACTGCCAAAATGCCGTAAATTCAGGCAGTATTGTTTAATGTCGCAACTGTTTTTCCCAGTTTTCACTAAAAGTAATATAAGACTTTTCTTCTATGATATTCATAAGAGAAGCCAGACTAACAAGAGTTATTGAATTTCCATATGGGACATGTCTGTTGCAGTGACTCAGCAGTCATGTGAGCCATCATCTCCAATATGATTCTCTTACTAGCAGTGACTATATGCAAATGATAGGAAAGTATAAAAGGACCCTTAATCCTAACTGGAACCTCCTGAGTATGACAGTGCTGCATAAGGAACGTAGGCAGTGTTGGGAGCAAAATTTTTTGTCTGCATGTAAACAAAGTACACGTTGCCAGCACCATACCTCGGCTGTCGCTATTTTGGTTTCTATACTTGAAAAAAAAAATTGTGAAACCGCATCAGATGCAAACATATAAACATTTACGTTTAAGTGAGATTATATATTAATCAATGAATCAATATAAAGGAACTATGGTTGTATTTTATCAATAAATGGTGTGAGACGAAGTGGCTTTTTCTCATGTATGTGTGATATTGAAAAAAGAAAACATGGTCTGACATTCACACGGTGAGACTGCTTAGACCCGGTCGTCATCGGACATGCTCCTCTCGGCCGTGTTGTTTACCGTCTTTTTCTCGGGTGCTCAACCCATCTCAGACTCACCATCTCATTCAGCTTGATTTGGGCTGTTGCAGAACAACCGCAGTGTAAAATTGAGTGTAACGACCAGATGTTCGACTAGGCATAGAATCTTCCATGACCGGCTCCGCCACTCAGGACATCAATATGGACCCCTGCCACCGAGGAGGTCGCTGCCCCTGGTAAGAGGACGAGGACGGCCTCAGCCATTAGTGACGAGGGTGGAGCCCCAGAAAAGTGGATAAGGCCATCCTCCCCAGACAGTGATGTCACCAGCACTCCCAGGAGCCTCATATACATAGCAAGGTCGGCTGACGATACCCCTGTTTTTCTTAATCCCCACAGGTTGTCTGATGCCATCAATAAGTCCCCATGGGGTAAGTTTTGTATTGAGGGATCACCAAGGGTCTTAGGTAAGGGGTCAGCCATTAGGTTCTGTATCTTTGCAACTGATGTTGCCAAAATGCCTGTACCACCTCACTGGCCAATAAGGTGCTGGTTGGCTCGCCCACCTTGCAGTGGCGAGTTCACATATGGGAAAATTGGGCCTATTGCTCCAGATGTCACAGAGGAGGTGCTTTTATGTCATCTTTGTTGCCTCAGCAACTGTTCCTCCCAGCTAGTGGAGGTCACTCACCTCACGGTCCGCCCCCCTGATGGCGAGAACGCAGTGGCAGCCAGAGGGGTACAGCTCAAATTCAGGGGCCCCTTGCCGGAGCAGGTAATATTTGGCCACATGTGCTACTCTGTAGGGACATACATCTTGACCATCCTAAGGTGCTATACATGTCATCTACTTGGGCATGGCAAAATATTGTGTAAAAATAAACTTAGGTGCTCCCACTGCAGCAGGTTCCATCCCTGCAAATCCCCATCATGTGGTCAGTGCACCAATGACCCCTACTGCATTTTCTGTGGTTGCACCCACCAAGTAGTTTCCCGCATATGCCCAGACTACCAGCAGGCAATTGCCATCCACGATGCTGTCAGAGCTGACCCATTGACCCTGTCTGACGTCAACACCCGTCTGCATGCCCTCAACCCATCCGGCCACACTCCTCCTAGATCTAATCCCTCGACAACGTGTACTGCTCCCAATCGGATTTCCCAGCCTGTCCAGGAAGGTCTCACACATGCCACAGTCGTTAGTAACCGATTTTCAGCTTTGGAAGATCTTGGTGGAACATCTGGTGGTGAGTCTGCAACTGACCATAGTGACATGGAGCGAACAGTTGCTGTGTCCTCCCACCCAACCTCTCAGTCTGCAGTGCTTGTCCATCCTGCCCTTCGACCCAAGTCCTGTCGACAGTGACCCCACCCAATGAGGACCTCCTCCCCACATGCTGCACAAGACCCCGTAGCTCCCTCTGTCCAGCCTGGTATGAAGTCAGCCAGTTCCACCTCCTCACAAGTCACGACTCCTGCCTCAGCTCCAAATATGTCCCACGCTGCCTTCTCCGATTCTCCGGATACAGGCTCCACACCTGATGAATCTCCTGCTCCTCCATATCTGCCCATACCAGGGACGACCTCCCACACTTCCCCACATGCCAACCCCACAGGTGTCCATTCGTTAGAGTCCTTCGTGGACCTTCTGTTCCCAGCCCTGTCCATGTATAAAAATGGACAGTCCTTCATAGACATATTTATCAGCCTCTTGCCCCTGCTTCTCTCTCTCCTCTCGCCCCAGTGATGGCTCATCCACCTTTATGCAGATTCCTTTTCTGGAATGCCAGATCCCTTCTTCGGAAAACTTCTGAGTTCAAGCAGACAATAGCGGACCATGTTCCAGATGTTACTGGTTTATGTGAGACTTGGCTATCTCCACATCTCCATCTGTCGCTCCGGGGTTTTACTGTATATCGGGCTGATCGTCAGGGTGTTGGAGGTGGTCTCGCTGTCGCAGTCAGGGAGGACGTGCCTAGCTCAGTTCTGCCACTGACCCAGCCCCCTCGAGGGGGTGTTGGAAGTTCTTGCGGTCCACCTATCCCTCATGAAGGGATGGATCACTGTGGCGGTCTGCTACAACCCGAGCAAGGACATAGGCCTGGAAGAACTCCGAGCCTATCGAGACCAGCTCCCTTCACCTTTCCACCTCCTGGGTGATTTTAACCCCAGACTCCCCGTTGGGATTCTTCTCTAGCCTGGAATTCTGGCAATAGGTCGGGAACTTCCCTTTTCCAGTTTCTATTAGAGAGCGATCGCTTCACCCTACTCACATCCATTAAGGTTACAGACCTGTATCGACCCGGACTCAGGCCTGCCTTCCACACTTGATCTATATGTGGGGGATACTGTTTTTGGTGGCTCAGCCATCTGGACTGGCCCATATTTGGGATCCGATGACCTTCCGGTTATCTTGGATGTCCCCAACCTTCCCCCACCCTGCTCCACCCCACTTCGTCCACACTGGATCATCACAAGAGGGTCCTGGTTCTTCTTCATAGCAGCCCTTGATAACACTGGGGCTTTGTCTAGAGGGCCCTTAGATGACAGTGTGACGGACTTTACATCCTCTGTGATCGCAGCAGGTGAGGCAACTTCTGCAAATCCTCAACACGTCCCCAAGGCACTGTCACGGTTCCTTGGTGGACAGAGGACTGCACAAAGGTGGTCCGGGCTAGGATGTCTTGGAATGCCTGGCGGAGGTGCCCTTGCCCTAGTCACCGAAACACTTACCGCCGCAGAGATGCAGAATGCAAGCGAACTCTTACCCACGCTCGCCGTGCTACCTGGTCTGCTTTCTGCTCAACCCTGTCTTTCTCTAGCTCACCATCTTGAACCTGGTCCTTCATTCGAGTAATGAAGGATTGACCTTCCGCCCCGTCATATCCTCTGGTGAAGGAAGGTAACCTTCTGGTAGGCTTCCAAGACAAGGCTGCCTTCTTGGCTGCCTTCTTTGGATCCCGATTTGGTTCACCGGTCCCACTTCCAGGTCTTCCACGCTTACTTAGGGTTACTCAGGCAGGCTCCCCCCCTCCCTCCAGCAGGCTTAGCCTCCCCTTTTACCCAGGCAGATCTCTCCTCTGCTCGACGAACCTTACCACCAAAGAAGGCATGCGGCCCAGATCTATTACCTAATGAGTTTTTGACTCATCTCCCTGTCCTCCATCAGATGTCACTCTTAGACTTATTTAACACCAGCTGGGCATCAGGGATCTTCCCATCACAGTGGAAAACCTCAGACCTTCTGCCCTTCCCCAAGCTGGGAAAGGATCCCTCTTCTCCGGCTTTGTACAGGCCGATAGCATTGCTATCCAACGTTGAGAAAGTGCTTGAGAGGATGGTGTGCCGTCGACTCTCCTGGTGGCTGGAGCATGGCCACTGCTTGTCTGAGGTACAGTGCGGATTCCACCCCGGGAAGGGAACATCTGATGTCCTCCTCCAGTTTGACCATCATGTCCACCAGGCATTCTGTCATAAACAGATCCTCCTGGCAGCCTTCTTGGATCTCTAGGGGGCTTTTGATTCTGTCTCCCATGATGGGATATTGTACAAGTTGTGCTGTCTGGGTGTCAAAGGCTCTGCACTGGCCTGGGTACAAAGTTTTTTGGAGGGGCGAACCTTTCGTGTTTCCCTTGGGGGTACATACTCCTCCGCTACCCAAGTCAGGCAGGGAGTACCACAGGTATCATGCCTCAGTCCCCTACCTTTTAATGTATTAATGTATGACCTCTCCCATCCTACTGGGGTATCCATCTGTCTATGCCAATGAAGTCTCCATCCTCTGCAGTGCTGCTTCATCATGGGAGGCCCAGCATCACCTCCAATGGACTGTGGACGCCTTTGCCACCTGGGCTGCAGACTGGGGACTGACAGTTAATGCTTCCAAGAATGCTCTTATGTGCTTTGGCCATCAGCGGCTCCCCTCCACGCCGATGATTCAGCTTGCCGGAGAACCTCTCGCCCTTCGAATCTGGCACAAGTTCCTGGGCCTACACCTGGATAGTCCCCGTCTCACCTGGGCCCCCCGCATTGACCATCTACGATCAGCGTGCCTTAGGCGCCTGGACATCATGAAGTGTGTCGCAGGAGTTTGCTGGGGTGCTGATAGAAACACTCTCCGCCTGTATCAGGCCTTCATCCGCAGTAAGATCTCGTATGGTGCCTCCTTTTACGGATTGGCTGCCCAGACCCACCTAAAAAAGTTGGATGTTGTCCAGAACACGGCACTTCGCATTGCCCTAGCTGCCTTCAAGTCCACCTCAATTATTTCGCTTCATGCGGAGTCTGGGGTGATGCCCCTCTCCATCTACCACCTGGAACTGACTGTCGGCTGCTTCACCGCATCTTGTCCCTTCCCTCCAGCCACCCCGTCTCCTACCTCTACTGCCCATTACAGCCCTTCGTCAGCCCCCAGCTTGGCTGCGAGTGAGGTTACCATACATCATCTGCAGCATCCAGGCCTGCCACACCCTGTCTCTTGATCTGCCCAGGCCTGCCCCAGTGGCCCCTCTTCCCTCGGTTCCCCCTTGATTGGATTATCTCCATACGTCTCCCCCTGTCTCCCAGTACCATTTTTGAAGTCAACAGATGCAGTTTTGGCATGGCAACTGTTTCATAGCATGGACTCCTCTGTTTATAGGAACTCCCTAAGAATTTACACGAATGGGTCTCAATCCCCTCCATCTTCCTTTGCCTCAGCGGCCTATTTTGAAGATCTTTCCATATGCCAAACTTGGTCGTTCAGTGGGCGATATGATGTCCTAACCTCAGAACTCATAGCCATCCTCCAGGCCCTCGAGTTTGTCTGGACTTTCCTCTAACCTCAACCATTAGTTTTATACACTGACTCACAGTCCTCACTTACCCTTCTCCTCTCAGATCGTCCAGTGACTCATGTCAGGATTGTCCATGCTATAATGGAGCACCTTCTTCTTGTTACTCCTCCGTGGCACCTCCACCTTCAATGGATTCCCTCACATGTAGGCATCCGTGGCAATGAAACTGCAGACACCGCAGCAAAGCGAGCACTGACCTCCAGTACACCGGTCTATGTGACACCAGATAGTGCCGCATTACCTAGTCTTGCATGCAGCGCCAGCATTTTATATTGGAATGCAAACTTAGCGACCGCCCTACCTGCCTAACACATGGGGTATTTTCGCTTTGACTCTACTGAACATCCTTGGGCACGCCATCCATGTAGGGACATTGATGTAGCCATTACTAGGTTATGGTTGGGCTACACAGGCCTTACAGGTCACCTGTACCGTTTGGGTGTGATAGAGCACCCTTGGTGCCAATGGTGTCCTCAAGTTGAAGAAACCATTGAACACTATCTGTTATGGTACCCTAGATTCCACTCCCTTCACACGCTTTTGCGGGATCGCTTGGCATCTCTGGGAGTTTTCAGTTTGTCTTTCCACACACTCCTGGGAGGAGGTGCCGGGGACTCTCAGTTACAAGTCGTGCGGTGCACGCCTGACTTGATCCGAAAATCTAGGCAGCTCTCCTGCATATAACGTGAGGCACTAAGCTGTTTGCACTGAAAGAGCGTAGGGCCATTATTTTGGCCGTGACCCTTAAACCCACAAGAAGAAGAAGGGCATTCACACTATTGTGTGCAATAAAGCCAAACGCTTACACCCACAATGTGTGTATCATTGATTCCCAACAGAAAAAGATCGGTGAGTACTGTTGTGTTCTCTTAACATATGGTTATTGACTATTACACCCAGAATGACATAACTTTGAGCAGGCCAACCCTGGCTGTGAGATTTTAGTTCTCACATATATATATATATATACAGTAATCCCTCCATTATTCGACACAAGAGAGCCAAAGGCATGTTCGAATATTGGTCTTGTCCGAATATTGGGCCCTGAAGCTTCAGCACTGGTCATTCATGACCCTAACCTAACCTAACCTAAATCAGAAAACTATCTTCCTGCCTCCCTACTGGACATGTATAGCACTTATTTAGGTCCCTTTTCACATAAATAATGCACACAAAGCATGAATTAATTGAATTTTAACCAAAAAATGATGATTTAGAGGTGCGTGAGGCATAGGTGGTCAGAACTTGCCAGCATAGTATAAGTAAGTATCTGACATGGAAATCATCTTTTCTCACATTTTATGCACTAAATTATTGGATACAAAGCATCAAATACAGTAAATGATGTAAATTGCTACCAGAAAAATGGTTAGGTTAGGTTAGGTTATGACCGGACATGAAATTCACTTCCTTTCACCATTTTCATAGCTGGTGCACTTAAAAACCATGCATGAAAAAAATTAAATTGCAAGCAGGAAATTATGATTAACATTTAGGGTAATTTTTTAACACATTTACAGCATGAGGAAAACAGGTTAGACATGAAAATCTTTATGGTAATCATAGGTTAGGTTAGGTTAGGTTAGGACCAGACATGAAATTCACTGCTTCTTTCACCATTTTCATAGCTGGTGCATTTGAAATCCATTCATGAAAAAATTAAATTGCAAGCAGGAAATTATGATTAATATTTAGGGTAATTTTTTAACACATTTACAGCATGATGAAAACAGGTTAGACATGAAAATCTTTATGGTAATCATAGGTTAGGTTAGGATAGGTTAGGTTAGGACTGGACATGAAATTCACTGCCTTTCACCATTTTCATAGCTGGTGCACTTAAAAACCATGAATGAAAAAATTAAATTGCAAGCAGGAAATTATGATTAACATTTAGGGTAATTTTTTAACACATTTACAGCATGATGAAAACAGGTTAGACATGAAAATCTTTATGGTAATCATAGGTTAGGTTAGGATAGGTTAGGTTAGGTTAGGATAGGTTAGGTTAGGTTAGGTTAGGTTAGGTTAGGTTAGGACCAGACATGAAATTCACTGCCTTTCACCATTTTCATAGCTGGTGCACTTAAAAACCATGCATGAAAAAATTAAATTGAAAGCAGGAAATTATGATTAACATTTAGGGTAATTTTTTAACACATTTACAGCATGATGAAAACAGGTTAGACATGAAAATCTTTATGGTAATCATAGGTTGGGTTAGGTTAGGACCGGACATGAAATTCACTGCCTTTCACCATTTTCATAGCTGGTGCACTTAAAAACCATGCATGAAAAAATTAAATTGAAATCAGGAAATTATGATTAACATTTAGGGTAATTTTTTAACACATTTACAGTATGATGAAAACAGTTTAGACATGAAAATCATTATGGAAATCTCCTTGCACACAGTTTATGCATGAGATTAATGATATGGAAAGAACAAAACAAGGAATTTTGATGAAGTTTGGGTACTTACGAAAAAGAAGCTGCCGTCCTGATGTATAACTCGCTCTATCATCTCAGACTTTGACACAAAGAAATTGCACCACACACACCTTCGCAATTTACAATCACCAGCACTTCTCACCAACACTTTCCACAATGTTTTTTTTGCATAACTGGGATCACATCACTTCACTGCACTGTACATAACAGTAAATTCCCGTGTGGTCTAGTGATGAGTCCTGGAGCCTTGCGAACTTAGCAGCAGCTTTCAGCTCCGTTCCACGTACCAACACACCAGCAGCATGTTGTTGTTGATACCAAATCAGCATGGATCGGTCGATGTCTGCATACTTAGGACTAGACATCACCTTCCTCTCCACGTTTCGTTTGGTCTTCGAAGGGAAATCAGCCATGTACTGCTGTAGTTTGTCTCTGGACTTCTTGATATCAAACAAGGTGGAGCGAGGGAGATTGAATTCACGACGAATCCGTGATGTCGGCCACCCGGCGTCCGTCTTTTCCAATACCCTTCACTCTTCTTCTCCAGAGTTAGAACCACTTTCTTCCTCTTCTCAGGTGGCAGGGCCATCATCACACACATGATGATGAAGGTGAAGAGCAGCATCAAGCCCTGCAGGAGGTAGGGTATCACCACAAATGCAATCACTTCGGCCGCCATTGTCGGAGCTGTTCACGAGGCAGCAACAGAGTGGGAAATGGGACCGACAGACAGGCACCACACGCATAAACACATCCGATCGGCGCGCGCGGGAAATTCAACCTGACGTGGTCCAAAAAATAGATTTTTTTTTTTTCCGAATTTTTTCAAATTTTGGGGCATTTCGGGGGGTGGGCAGCCCACAAAATCCAAGTAGTGGGGGGGTCCGAGTATTGGGCGTCCGAATAATAAGGAGATTACTGTATATGCTTAGGCATGCCTGGTTTGCATTTGCGTGTGTTCATGTATACTGTACACCATTTTACATTGCTACTTAGGCAGTACCAGTGTGTATGGTTCTGTGCTTTCAGTAAGGATTAATACAAAGCTCAGTGCTTACTGTAACTATGTGCTATTGTGGTGCAAGTTTTTGAAATATACAGCGTATGCCTGCAGTGCCCAGTTAGAGTGCTGTATCAGATACGAAAACCATTCATTATTATAATTAATGTATTCTGCAGATGGTTAACAGAAATCCTATTTATTTACTGGCGATTGCACGGGTAGTGTGCTTAATATGCTGTTACCTGCAGTACGTTAATGAATATGAATCTGTTATTGTTGGTTTCATTATTCTTGATACATATAATGAAATAATTTAGAAATATTTCTATCTATCTATCTATTGCCAGACGCTTCAATCCCGCATGGGGTGGCCACAAACAAATCGCCTCCATGTCGCTCTGTCCCCCGCCATTTCACTACCCCGCTCCCAACTCACACCCCCCCCCCCTCTCTCATGTACCTCTCCACTCCATCTCTCCATCTCATCCTCGGCCCCCCCTTCCTCCTCGCCCCCTCCACCTCACTCACATACACTCTCCTCGTCAGTCTTTCACTTTCCATCCTCTCCACATGCCCAAACCACCTTAATGTGTTTCTCCTAACGCTTCCTATCACGTCCACATCCACACCACAACTCTCCTTCACTTCCTCATTTGTTAGTCTGTCTCTCCATGTGACTCCACATGCTCCTCTCAAGTAACTCATTTCCACTGCTCTCACTCTTGACTTCTGTCCTTCCAACAGGATCCAAGCTTCACTTTCATATGTCAGAGTTGGTATCACAATACTGTCATGTAACAACTTTTTGATTCCATGCTCACCTCCCTGTTTCTTATCACTGCTTTCAACGAACTGGCAACCTTCCTTCCTTGCTACACCCTTTCAAGCACTTCACCCTCCAGACTTCCATCCTTACTCATCACACTACTCAAGTACTTAAATACACTCACATTCTCCATATCCTCCCCATCCAATCTCACTGTACATTCACTGACTTTACTTCTCTCGAAGACCATCACTTTACTCTTCCCTACATTCACCTTTAGATTCCATTTTTACACATTCTCCCAAACTCATCTACCAAGCCTTGCAGCTCCCCTTCGTCTTTGCTCAACAACACAGTATCATCTGCAAACAACAGTACAGGGAGTTTCCAAACACTGCCCTCTCTCACTAGGGCCGCTCAAACATCCACTGCCCCCATCCATGTACGGATTGAACAACCATGGAGACATGACACATCCTTGTTTCAATCCAACCTTCAAATGGAAAGATTCACTCAGTTTGCCATCCAGACGCACTGCATCCTTAGCACCCTCATACATACTCTTCACTGCCTTCAACAGCTTCCCATCCACTCCATATATTCTTAATACTTTCCACAATCCTTGTCTATCCATCTTGTCATATGCTTTCTCTAAATCCATGAAGGCTGCATACAACTTCTTTCCCTTCTCTAGAAACTTTCCCAAAAATCTAAGAATGAATATCTGGTTTACATAACCTCTTCCCTTCCTAAAACCTCCCTGTTCTTCTTCAACTAATTCCTCTGTTATTTCCCTAACTCTGTCAATAAGTATCCTACCATATACTTTTCCTATTACACTGAGAAGGCAAATGCCCCTGTGATTACCACACACTACTTTTTCCCCTTTTCCTTTTACAGAGGAATAATTATACCTGACTTCCATTCCTCCAGGACTCTACCCTCCTCCCACATTAATCTGCACACCTTCCACATCCATTCTATTACTATCTCTCCCCCATGCTTTAGCATTTCACCACACACTCCATCAATTCATGGGGCTTTCCCCATTTTAACTTTCTTCATTGCTTCCACCACTTCCATCCTACTGATTTCTTCCTCTCTTCTCACAACCCTCCTTCTCCCTGCCATTCCCCAGCCACTTATACTTGCATTACTTTCATTCTCTATGTTCAACAGATCATTAAAGTGTTCTGTCCATCTGTTTACCTTTTCTCCCTTCTCCACTAGTAATCTACCATTTTTATCTTTCACACCCCCACTGACTTCGTTGGCACCCTGTCTAGCTCTCTTTACCTCCTTCCAGAACATTTTCTTACATTCCCTCCACTTTGCACTCAAATTCCTTCCAAATTCCTCATCCACTCTCTTCTTACTCTCTCTTACTAATCTTTTCACCTCTTTCCTCCTCTCTACATATAACTCTCTCGTCCATCTCTCAGCTTCTTCGAAGCCCCTGTTCCTCGTCCACTCATTATATGCTTTCTTCTTTTGTGCCACAGCCTTTCTCACCTCTTCAGTCCACCATGCTGTTCCCTGAACCCCCTTTCGTATTCTCTTCACCCCACACACCACCTCACATGCTGCATAGATTTCTTCTGTGAATATCTTGCACACACCTTCCACGTCCCCCATCTGCTCCAATCTATATTTACCCAATCGCTCCTCCACTTCCCTCTTATATTCAGCCTTTATTCCATCCTCTTGTAACTTTTCTACCCTCCTTGTAAGAAATACTTCCTCCTGTCCTTCCCTTCTTCTCTTCCTCTATCTTGTTTGGATTCTGATTCTGGCCACTACCAAGTGGTGGTCAGAAAGTCTACTCCGCCAACCTCTATATACTTTTACATCTATTACACATCTCATCCTTTCATCCACACACACAGTCAGTCATTGCCTTCCGTTCATTCATTCCACCGTCCACCCTTCTCACCACTCACCATGTATACCTATGGATCATTTTGTGCCTGAAGAGGGTATTAGATAACACCAACCCCCTCCCGGCACAAATGTCCACTAAAGCACTGCCATTCTCTTCCATCTCTGCAGGCACACCCCCTCACCAACCACTCCATCCACCTTCTCGTTCCCTACTTTTCCATTCATATCTCCAATCAGAAACACTCTCTCATTCCTTTTAAACTTTTCCAAGCAGGCTTCCACATTAGTCCAGAACTCTTCTCTCACTCTACTTACACGATCTTGCATTGGCGCATACACGCACACAATTGCCCACATTTGTAGTCCAACTTTCACTCTTACCCACACAATCCTTGACCCAACTGATCCATACTCTCTTACATTCTCCTTCCATCTGTTCCTCACAGCAATACACACAACTTCTTTCGCCCTCTCACTCTCATCTACTCCTGCTCATATACCCCATCCATACTCCCATTCTCTCACACTCTCACATGCCATTTAGTGTCAGTTATTCCACACATATCCACTTTTGCACTCTCAGGCACCTGTACAATCTCTCTCTCTTTAAAGGAGGAAAAAATATGAGACAATAGATAGGAGAGAAAAATATCCATTCCATTGCATGAGGATGAGAGAAACAATAAATTTACTTCTATTACTGGCCAGCTACATAAAAGATAAAACAGGTGGGCAGTACATCAGTATGAAAAAAGAAAAAAGTGGTAACTTTCTTGTTATTAACGAATAACTAAAGGATGAAGCAGAATGGAAGAAAAACATAAACGAGGTTAAATTGACAATGAATAAACATCTGAATGAAGGGAACAGTAAAAGTCTATACTCCTGTTATTGACAATAAATGAACTGGGTGAAAAATGCTAGGGAGGAGGGATAAATTATTCCATAACACCAAGATGAAAGAAATAATAAATATAGTCCAGTTTGTGTGTATTAAAGGTTTATATTAGTAACCCATAAACAAGGTTATGTGTAACTACAATAGAGGGTGTGGGAGACGGCGACAAAGTTGCCAGCACGTATTTTAATCATCCATTTTTCTATTGGCTGCTGCATTCACTTTCCTATCATCGTTTATATAGTCATTGCTTACTAGTTACTGAGCGGAGGCAAGCAAAGTGATCATGACTGCATTTCGGAAGGTTAGCAGGGAGTTCTCCAGTGATCATGTTAGCCTGGTAGAGTAGGGTGTATGCTAGATGCTAAATTGCTAAACTGCTCTACTGCTAAACTCCAAGACCGTCACATTGCCAGTCATAAACAAATCCTGAGTGTTCTGTTCTTGAACTTGGGTGTTTCTAATAAAACAAAATCTGAATATATACACAAGTGAATGTAATTTTTTACAGTAAATCAAAGGTCTTTATACTCTAGAAAATACAGTAATCCCTCAAATATCCGGACGTCCAATACTCGGACATACTCACTATTCAGATATTCTGGGCTGCCCAACCCCCAGAATGCAAAAAAATCCAAAAAAATCTATTAATTTTCGATTTTTTGGGACCGCGTCAGTTTGAATTTCCCGCGCGCGCTGATCCCCTCTGTTTACACTCGTGGTGTCACTATCGGTCGCCATTACCCACTCCCCTCCTCCCTCGTGAACAACTCCGAAAATGGCGGCCGAAGTGATTGCTTTTGTGGTGATACCCAACCTCCTACAGTGCTTGATACTGCTCTTCACCTTCTTCATCATGTGTGTGATGATGGCCCCGCCTCCTGAGAAGAGGAAGAGAGTGGTTCTGACTCTGGAGAAGAAGAGGCAGATATTGGACAAGGTGGACGCCGGCTGGTCAACAGGGCGCATCTTATGTGAGTTCAACCTCCCTCGCTCCACCTTGTTTGATATCAAGAAGTCCCGAGACAAACTACAGCAGTACACGGCTGATTTTGCATCGAAGACCAGACGAAACGTGCAGA
>JAGKTI010007670.1:0-17240 GCA_018397915.1 Birgus latro | reverse complement strand
TATATATATATATATATATATATATATTACACACACACACACACACACGTCCGCCTCTGGGCAAAGGCTTCAGGGCCTATTCCCAAGTCCTTTGGGCCCAGTAGTCCTCGTACAACTCCACATGTCACCACTTCGGCGCTAACACCCACCATCCATATTGAATACATGCTAGGGCTGTCTCACACAGGACTTGTGTACTGGTATTAATCTAACTTAATTTAATCTTACTTTTAAATAAAACTAAATCCAATAATCACTTCATGTATGTGAATATGTATTAAACCTCTCCGTTTTTTCGTTGGGATACACGTCATGCTACCACGCAAGCGCAGTCAGGTCACTGAAGAATTTCTCAGTATTTACAGGTGTTTACAATACAGTTATCCACAAGGGTTAAACGCCGTAGCATTTAATTTACGACTAAGAATTATTGACTAAAATGTAATATCTGAGTAAAAAAAAAAAAACACGAATGGTTTTCCTCTGCTTTCAACAGGGACAACTATTTTAAAAAGTAAAGAATGCAACCGATTTGAGGGGAAAATACTTCCCACAGTTTTGGGGCCTGGCGAAAAATAATACGCTGTATCATATAATGTGACCTGTAGCCAGGAACTGTCTCCATAGATCTCGAGAACCCTTTGCTGCTGCCCTTCTAGGTCGTGCATCTTGACCCAATTTCTCTCCACCATTCACTATCTCCGGGGTAGCCATCAACTCAAGGGGCACCAATTTATCAATGGTTTTTATACCGATGTGTCCCCGAGATTTAATTTTTACAAGTCTCAGCACTCCCTCTGAATCTGGATGTGTGAAGGTAACTTTAGCTAATGGCCAATGGGATCTTGGTTGTTCTGTTATTACTAAGACCACATCTGTATTTATGACTGACCTATTGCTGGCAGCCCGAGCCTCATAAAATCTCTCTCTCTTACGCTCAAAAGATAACCTTTGCCTCAAATGTCTACTCCAGGCATCCAATACTATTTTCAGACGTTGATATTCCTCAAGCAGAAGTTGTCCTAGTTCAATATTCTCAATTATACGATCATCTACTTTCTCCTGGATATCCACACAAGGCACAAGATGGAGCTTTATGCCATCAGTCCCTCTCCCGGTGACGACTCAACGAGATGCCTGGAACCACTGTCTGACTCACTCCTTTTTAATTTCTGCAACATTCGCAACCTTTCCTCTAACTTTCGCTCTGCTGAACACCATCTCTCCTCCTCTAAACTTCACCTTTTCTTCCTAACTGAGACTCGGCTGTCTCAGGCAACTAACAACAAACCCTTTTCTGTATCCTCCTCCTTTCTCTATACTCATTTAAAAGACAAAGGTGGTTGTTGTGTATATACATTATATGCAACGACATGTGTTCCTCTCATGTTCCTGAATTTGATTCTTCTGAATTCTCTACCCTCTGGCTTCGACTTTCCTGTCATTCTCTGACTAAATATATCTGCACTGTTCACTTATCTCCTAATTCAACTGACTATGAAAAATTCTTCAACTATCTTACTTCTAAGATGGAACACATTCTATCTATTTCCCCTTTCTCTGAAATCTCCATTCTAGGAGATTTCAACGTTCACTGCCATCTTTGGCTCTCCTCTACTTTCACTGATCCACTTTGTGAACAAGCTTACATCTTTTCTATCCTAAATGACCTAGAGCAGCTCGTACAGCACGCTACTAGTATCGCTGACCGCCTTGGAGAGAGTTCCAACATACTTGACCTCTTCCTTACAACTAATGATTCTGCTTACACTGTTAATCTTTCCTCTCCATTGGGCTCCACCAATCACAACCTTATTACCTTAACCTCTCCTTTCGCTCTGGTAAGGCCTGTGGACCCTCCAAAGAAAAGTCGTTTGTGGCACTTTGGAACTGCAGATTGGGATGCACTCAGGCAGTACTTCTTTGATTTTCACTGGAATGATTAATGCTTCCATGGCCGGGAGGCATCTGAGTGTGTCTTGCGCATTACAGAGGTTATTCTCTCGGGCATGGAAGCATACAATCCCTTCTCATATCCTTTGGCTAATGCGAGAAAGCCTTGGTTTAATCACACTTGTTCTAATGCTGTCGACAACAAGGAGAGGGCCGACAAAAGAAAACCAGAGTCAACCCACCCCTGAATCTGCCCAGAATCGTGCTAAGTCTGTTCTTTGCTCTGCTAAAAATAATTTCATCCATACTAAATGCACTCAGTTCTCCAACTCGATTTTATCACGATCATTTTGGCACCTTGCCAAAAACCTTTAACAACTTTACATCATCATCCTTCCCTTCTCTTTTCTACTCTGATGACTCTGTAGCTATTTCTTTTACTGACAAAGCAGATCTCTTCACTCAGACTTTCTCCTCCAATTCCTCCCTAGACGATTCCTGTGCTGTTCCACCATCACTTCCCCCCTTTGAATTACTACTCATGGCTGACATTAAAATTTCTTCAGCTGATGTATTTTTTGCCATCACTGGCCTCAATACTAATAAGACTTATGAGCATGATGGACTCCCTCCCGTTGTTCTCAAGAACTGTACTTCTGTGCTTACACCCTGCCTAGGTAAACTCTTTCGCCTTTGTCTATCAACTTGCACCTTTCCTTCTTGCTGGAAGTTTGCTCTCATTCAACCAGTCCCAAAGAAGGGTGACTATTCCAAACCCTCTAACTATCGTCCATTTGCTTTAACATCCTGTGTCTCCAAAGTTTTCGAGTCAATCCTTATCAGAAATATTTCAAAGAATCTTTTCTATCACAACCTTCTTTCTGATCGTCAGTATTGGTTCCATCAGGGATGCTCCACTGGCGATCTTCCCACCTACCTTTCATCCTCCTGGTCATCCTCCTTTCAGGTCTTTGGCGAATGCTTTGCCATTGCACTTAATATATCAAAGGCTTTTACGCTGGTCTGGCATAAATAACTCTCTTCCTTTTATTCTTAAATGTCCTTCTAAGCTGTACATCTAACCGTATCCACTCGTATGTTTATGATTCCATCCTTCACCTTTCCATTCGGATCCCGCAATGTCCATCTCATCAGTTACTTCAACAAACAAGGGATGAGGTTATGGCACACCTAATGTCTGACTTGGCTCGTATGTCTGACTAAAGTAAAAATAATCTCGTTGTTTTCAATGCATCAAAGACACAGTTCTTATACCTATCAACCCAACAAAATCTTCCACAGGAGTAGCCATTAATGTTTAATAATATCCAGCTCAATTCTGCTTCATCCTTGAACATGCTTGGGTTTTCATTCACCCACTAATGTTTAATAATATCCAGTTCAATCCTGCATCATCCTTGACCATGCTTGAGGTTTTATTCACTCGGTATTTAGCTTGGAAAGATAATATTACATCTCTTACAAAATCTGCTTCCAAGAGATTAGGTGTGCTAAACCGACTCTGTACCTTCTCTACCCCTGCACAGTCGTTGTCCTCATACACGGGTATTATTCACCCCTGTGTAGAGTGCAACTCTCATGTGTGGGGAGGCTCCTCACATACAGCTCATCTCAATAGGGTGGAGCCAAAGGCTTTTCGTCTCATTAATTCCTCTCCTCTTACTGGCTCCCTTCAATCTTTGTCTCTTCGCCACACTGTTGCATCTTTATCTCTTTTCTATCACTACATCAATGGTCACTGCATCCCTCCACCTCTACGATGGGCGCGTAGCACCCTTCTAGGAACACACTCTCATCCCTTTTCTGTCCAACTCTCTAATGCAGGAGTTAACCGTTACCCCCATTCCTTCATTTATGGAAGAGGTCAACTCTGGAACTGTCTCCCTCTGTCTGTATTTCCTACTTCCTATGATCTCCAATCTTTCAAATGCATTGTGTCCAGGCATCTCGAAATGAACGGATCTTGAATTTGGCTTTCTTTTGTATCATTTTATTTTTTCTTGGAAGGAACGGTTGTGGGCTCCTGGCTTTTGGTTCCTTCTTCCTTGCATTAAAAAAAAAAAAGAACAGGTGTCAATGCCTCAACTGAAATGCTAGTTATCATCCAGGTATGTTAAAGGTCTATTATTAATCCTAGCTTCAATTTCAGTTATTACTGTTTTCAGTTCTCTCTGGTGATCTTAGTTCCGTGTAACGTTTTCCTAAGCCCGTTCTTCACAACACTAACCATTCGTTCTGTAAAACCATTTTGCCGTGGTGCTCTAGGAGCTATGAACTGCCAGGTACAATTTCGAATTCCCAGCATTGATTTAACCTTTGTGTCATTCATTATATTTATAAGTAGATATGCTTCTCCAACGAAATTGGTTCCGTTGTCACTTATTGATACACAAGGACAAGACCTTCCAGCTGCGTCTCTTTAAAAACGTTCAGGAATGTGTCTGAACTTAAATCTCCTGCCTTTTCTAGATGGATTGCCCTTGTGTCGGATATAGCCCCTGTGTAATCAACTCCAGTTGCTTTGAAGGGTCGACTTACATTTATCCTATCCTTTGGTAAAGAAGGTTGGTCCTGCTAGTCATACTGTCGTTCATACCTCCTACACATAATGCAACTCTTGAATCATTTCTTTACAACCTGTCTACACTTAGGGATCCAATACCTTTCTCAGATTTGTGCTAAAATCTGCAGCACACCTCCATGAAGAGTTAACTCATGGGCTTTCTTAACAATTAACTGTACAGAATAATCATTCTTGGGCAGCAATATAGGATGTCTAGTTTGGTGAGGCAACTCAGCCTTTCCTGTTCTGCCACTGCATTTGATTAGACGCTTTCCATCTACGAATAATCCTAAATCTCTTATCAGCTTATTATTGTTGCTAGTGCCTTGCCGAAAAAGGTCAAAAATCTCTCCGTAATATTTCCTTTAAAGACTTTTCTGCCAATAGTCCATGGGATCAAACTCCACAAACCCCATTTTCTTATTCAAAAATTTTACATCTGAGTTAGTAGTATTAAGGAGCTGTCTTATTGATGAAAATATTTTGATGTCTATTACATTTGGCTCAGGTACTACAGGATCCAAGTTTACCACACTAACCTCAGCAATACTTAACTTTTTCTGCTGTGGCCATTCCTTTGTTAGTTACCATTCAGGACCCTTAAACCACAAGTTATCTTTGATCAGCCTCTTTGCTGTCGAACCTCTCGAGAGCAGATCAGCTGGGTTTTGTTTTTGAAGCCTTTTCAGCCAATATTCCTCTAATTTACTTTCAAATGTTGTAGTTTCCGACCCCAAAGAATCTTAATCATCTTTCAATATTGTTACATATTACTTTCTAGTCTCCCATTGTTCTACATACGTCTCACCTAATTCAGTCTCCCAGTCTAACTTTTCTCGCCATGCCTCTTGCACTAAACATCTGCCCCTAATAACTATAGGACTGACCAATCTTAATGGGTCAAATAACATGGGGACCTGACTGAACAAAGACCTAGTTGTGAGAGTGACATCAGAGAACTTAACTGGTTTTAAACTTATTTCATCAGCTCTTGTATCCCATTTAAGACCTAGCACATTCTGAGTTTTAGGAATGTCAATATTTGGATAGTCCTCTTGTATTCTATTCCTTATCAGCGGTGAGTTTGTATTCCAGCTCTGTAACGGCAAGTTTGCCTTCCCACATTAGGAATTGGCTACTTCGTAAGCCTTCAATGCTTCCATCTCTGTATCAGCAACACCTTGCAAATTATGCATATAGAAAGCCTGCCCTATTTCTGGGCATTTGGCCTTTTCAAATGATGCTTCAGTGTGTTGCATAGTAGGAAAGGTCTAGGACAAGAGCCAAAGAGCACCGATCAGAAACAGGAAGTTTTCAATTGACTATCTTTATTTTGAGGTCTTGAGGCCAGAGGAATTCTGTAAATTTCCTATCCTCTTCTCTCAATCCTATTCTGAGAGAAGCCTTAATAATGTCTTCTGTATAAGCATAATGTTTCTCTCTAACTCTCGGTAATACATTCCTCAACTTCTCTGTTAGTGTAGGTCCACAGTAGAGGCGGTTGTTCAAGCTAGCGGACCCTTTGGATGCTTTACTACTACAGTTAAACACTATCCATATAGGAGTTGTTACTGAATCCTTGCTTATAGCATGATGTGGTCAATAATATCCTTCGTTATGGTTAACAGGGAATTCTATCTCTTCTATAAATTTATTCTTCAATTGATCTATTATAATATTATCATATATGGTTAGATGTTCTGGGTTGTCTCTCAATTTTCTTAGAAGAGAATTTAACTGAGCCTTAACTGCTTGGAATTTGTTGGTGGCTCCGAATGGTTTACTTTCCATGGTAATCCTATCCAATACTGTCCATCTTTAAATTCCACAGACTGGTTATACAAATCCAAAGGTATTTTATCTACAGGGGTTGGATCTTCAGAATGTATTCCTACACTGTTTAGGTCCAACAATTTGTGTACGGGTTCAGTATTTTTTTTTTCATCCAGCAAGTCATTTATCTGAGTAGGTTCTGTTTCTGCACCTATTCTAGCTACCACTAATGACTGTGTGGGAGTAACAAAGACTGAGTCTAACAGTTTGGCATTTCCTTCGGCTTACTTTGGAAAAGGCAACTGACCTATAATAAGGTTACCTCCTGGACTCTCGAACACCTGTACTTTATTCTTTTTCAAAGCCCTATGTAGGAATCTTCCACAGAAATCTGAACCAATTATCATTTTTATTGGACCCACAATTTCAGACTCCACATTCTGTTTAGCCAACCTATTCCCTGAGCTCTGTAGATGATCAGAAATTTCCTGCAGTCCTTTTCTATATATACACTTGTTTTCATCTTATCCAGTACAGCTGTTGTTATACGGCATTTATATCTGCCAAGATGTATTAAGGGTCTAATTAATCAAAGGACTGTGCTTCCTTAGTAAAGAACCCTGTAATGGCAAGAGTTACCTCGCCGATAATACGGTAACTTTAATTTCTTTACAATGTCTGCACAAATGAAGGTTTTCTGTGCACCTGTACCAAAAAAAGCACATGCTAATATATTTCTATTTTCTATCATTACTTTCACATCTGCAATTGGAACTGCAGCTGGCATTGTTACTTGAGTATTTGCTTTCGCAACGGTCATACTGACCCTTACTGTTTTAGGAGCCTCATGTTTGATCATCCTTTGGCACAAAGCACTGTGATGATTCGCTCTTTTGCACTTGAAACAAAGATTTCGGTAGCTTTTACAGCCCGCGGAAGTGTGTCCGGAATTCATGCAAATCATACAACACACCAATTCCTGCAGCCTCACTCTTCTAGAAGCGTAATCAGGATATCATTGACAAGAGACATTGGAATGTTGTTCACTACAAAACACACAGACCTTCCTGTCCTTTATCATGGAAATTTTTACCCCTTTATTTTCATTAGCTTGAACATTCCTTTTCCTTAATGCCTCTCCTCATATTTTAAGGAGCTAAGAAAAGTACCAATCTCTTCTTTAGGTACAGGCTTAGCCGTCCCTGACTTAGGGTTCCCAGCCAGTTGGTTTGGGGTTCTTTTCCTTATTTCAGCCTTCTGTTTACTTTCAGCAGGCTTTACCGTTCCTTGCAAATGTTTACAAAGTTGCATTAATCCCTCCTCAATCTCCTCGCAGGAGAAATCATCCATTTGGTACGTGCCATACAAAGCATCCTTGGTTCTAGGTAGCAGCTTCAAGAATACAGTTCTAGAAAGCACCCAATCTTCTGCTTTTACATCTTCATAAGTACCTAAAGCTGTTAAATTAAAACTCACTGCAATCCGAAAATTTTGCATGAAATCAAAATCATATTTATGTATGGATAATTCAATTAGAGCCTTCAGTAACTGAGTAATGACCTGCTCCCTGTCTTCATAATTCTGTCTAAGGATAGTCAAAGCCGCCTCATAATTGTTTTCTTCAACTGGTAATTCCCTTATCAACTTGTAAGGCGTCTCCCTGACCTGTTCTAACAGATAGGAGAGTTTATTCACAGTGGGGAGGTCTGTTTGTTCATGGACTAAGTATTTAAACTTTCACAAAAGGATCTCCAATTTTGCTCCCGTTCAAACTCTGGGAGTGTAATTTGCGGTAGTGCAGCTTTACTCCGCAGTTCCACAACTTGTGTTTTTGCGGTAGTATTAGTCAATTTTGACTCAGAGCTTCAAAATTGCTGCTTCCAAATTAACGTAGCTTTCTTCATACTTAATCTATCTGTCTTTTAGTGTGTTCAAAAGACTACTTACTTTCTCCCTTGACTAAGCTGTTTCATCTATTAATTTCCTATAATCATTTATGGCTCTCGCTACCCATCCTGCCTTACCACTGGATGACCTCTGTAACAAGAAAATAAACAGTTTGACCTATTTCTATTATACTTGGATTACCATTATTTAAATTTAATTTTCTAAACACAAACTTACCTGAGCTGAGTAGCTATCAATCATTTTAAATTATGATGAGTGTAGAGATGGTGTTTAGAGTATTAAACCTATCTTCCTGGGTTGTTAAGCTGCTTGGTTTATGCCTTTATCCCAAGACTCATTTTTTTTTAATGCAAGGAAGAAGGAACCAAAGGCCACGGGCCCACATTCTGTTCCTTGCAAGAAAAAGCAAAAACAATACAAAAGAGAGTCAAATTCAAGATCCGTTCATTTCGAGATGCTGGACACACTGCGTTTGAAAGACTGGAGATCATAGGAAGTAGGAAATACAGACAGAGGAAGACAGTTCCAGAGTTAACCAGTTGAATAAGGACTGGGAGTTACGGTTAACTCTTTCATTAGACAGTTGGAAAGAAAAGGGATGAGAATTTGTTGCTAGACGTGTACTGTGCCCGTCGTATAGGTGGAGGGATGCAAGGAGACAGTTCAGAGGAACAGTGCGGCGAAGAAACAAAGGATGAAGGGAATCAGTAAGAGGAGGAGAGTTAATGGGACGAAAAGCCTTTGACTCCACCCTATTGACAAGAGCTGCATGTGGGGAGCCTTCCCACACATGAGAGTTGTACTCCATACACGGGCGAATAAAACCAGTGTACAAGGTCAACAACTGTGCAGGGGCAAAGAGTGTTCAGAATCGGCTAAGCACACCTAATCTCTTGGAAGCAGATTTCACAAGATGTGTAATATGTTCTTTCCAAGATAAATTCCGAGAGAATGAAACCCCAAGCATGTTCAAGGATGATGCAGGACTGAGCTGGACATTATTAAACATTTGTGGGTAATCCTGAGGAAGATTTTGTCGGGTTGTTAAGTGTAAGAACTGAGTTTTTAATGCATTAAATATAACAAGATTATTTTTGCCCCAATTAGAGATACGAGCCAAGTCAGACATTAGGTGTGCCATAACCTCATCCCTTTTTTGTTGAGGTAATTGCTGAAATGGACGTTGCGGAAACCGAATGGAAAGGTGAAGGGTGGAATCATCAGCATATGAGTGGATAGGGTTAGATGTACAGCTTAGAAGGTCATTGATGAATAAAAGAAAGAGAGTTGGTGATTGGAGAGAGCCCTGAGGAACACCACTGTTGACAGGTCTAGGAGAAGAATGATGGCCGTCTTCAACAGCAGCTATAGAATGATCAGAAAGGAAGCTAGAGATGAAGGCAAAGAAGAATAGAAACCGTTAGAGGGAAGTTTGGAAATTATAGATTTATGCCAAACTCGATCAAAAGCCTTTGAGATGTCAAGTGCAATGGCAAAGCTTTCGCCAAAGTCCCGAAAGGAGGATGACCAGGAGTCTCTGAAAGGTAGGTGAGAAGATCGCCAGTGGAGCGTCCCTGACGGAACCCTTACTGACGATCAGACAGAAGGTTGTGACAGGAAAGGTGCTTTAAGATTTTTCTGTTAAGAATTGACTCGAAAACTTTTGAGACACAGGATGTTAAAGCAATTGGACGATAGTTAGAGGGTTGGAAATGGTCTCCCTTCTTTGGGACTGGCTGAATGAGAGTAAACTTCCAGCAAGAAGGAAAGGTACAAGTTGACAGACAAAGGCGAAAGAGTTTACCTAGACAGGGTGTAAGCACAGAAGCACAGTTTTTGAAGACAACAGGAGGGACTCCATCAGGCCCATATGCATTGTTAGTACTGAGGCCAGTGATGGCAGAAAATACATCAGCTGAAGAAATTTTAATGTCAGTGAAGAGGTAGTCAGAGGGGGGAAGTGATGGAGGAACGGCACTGGAATCGTCTAAGGTGGAATTGGAGGAGAAAGTCTGAACGATGAGATCTGCTTTATCAGTAGAAGAAACAGCTACAGAGCCATCAGAGTAGAAAAGAGGAGGGAAGGATGATGAGGTAAAGTTGTTAGAAAGGTGTTTGGCAAGGTGCCAGAAGGAGCAAGAAGAATTCGAGTTCGAGAGTTGAGAACATTTAGCACGGATGAAATTATTTTTAGCAGAGCGAAGAACAGACTTAGCACGATTCAGGGCAGAAATATATAAAAGATGTGATTCAGGGGTGGGTTGGCTCTTACCTTTTATAGGCCCTCTCCTTGTTGCGGACAGCATTAGAACAAGCGTGATTAAACCAAGGCTTTCTTGCATTAGTCAGTGGATATTAGAAAGGAATGTATGCTTCCATGCCCGAGAGAGTAACCTCCTAAATGCGCAAGGCACACTCAGATGACTCCCGGCCATGAAAGCAATAACCATTTCAAGGAAAATCAAAGAAGTACTGCCTGAGGACCTCCCAATCTGCAGCTCAAAAGTGCCACAGGTGGCGTTTCTTTGGAGGGTCCACAGGTCATACCGGAGCTATAGGACAGGTTAAGGTAATAAGGTTATAAGTGGAGGAGCCCAACGGAGAGAAAAGATTAACAGTGTAAGCAGAAGGATTAGTTGTTAGGAAAAGGTCAAGTATGTTGGAACTCTCTCCAAGGAGGTCAGGGATACTGGTAGGGTGCTGTACAAGCTGCTCTAGGTCATTAAGGATAGAACAGATGTAGGCTTGTTCACCAGGTGGATAAGTGAAAGGAGAGGAGAGCCAAAGGTGGTGGTGAACATTGGAATCTCCTAGAATGGAGATTTCAGAGAAAGGAGAAATGGATAGAATGTGTTCCATCGTAGAAAGAAAATAGTCAAGGAATTTTTTATAGTCATTAGAATTAGGAGATAAGTAAACAGCACAGATATATTTAGTCAGAGAATGACAGGAGAGCCGAAGCCAGCGAGTAGAGAATTCAGAAGAATCAAGTTCAGGAATACGAGAGCATGATAGATCGTTGCGTATATCGACGCAACAGCAACCTTTGGCTTTGAAATGAGAATAGAGAAAGTAGGAGGATACAGAAAAGGGTTTGCTGTCATTTGCCTCAGACAGCTGAGTCTCAGAAAGACTAAATTTCCTTGAGCTTGGAACCAGTTAGTATCTTAAATATAGCATTGGACCACCCATAGCCTGTACAGCATAGGATTGTTCTTTCTTTAACCCGAGGAATCCCATCGACGTATGGGTACATTGCGAAGTTTTGTCACAGTTACACCCATCGACGTATGGGTACGTTGAGCGATTGCAAGAGTCATAATGTGCACAATTTTCAAGTTTCATGGGTGACTTTTGGTAGGCATATGTGGGAGACCTTCCTCTACCTGCTGTCAAGCAGGGATATTGCGTGGCCTCCCCTCCCCCCCTCCCCCCCTCCCCCCACACTGGGCAATTCACCTGTTAGCAGTAAGCTGACCAGTAAAGGTATGTTGCCCCACGATCTCTCCAATGACGAAATTCGCGGTGAAAGTGATTCCTGAGGTGGAGGACAAAGAAATAAAGAAGCTAGAGCAAGAAATAAACAGAAGTGATGATGTGGTAACGTCATAAAGGAAGGTGCTATATGTGAATGCGTTTGGTGACTTCTATTGCCTATATAAATGTGTTAAAACCAATATAGTCTGTTACTACACATAAATTCGTACCAAATACATAAATAAATACCTAATTGAAAGTGGCTTGAATTAGTTAACCCTTCCATAGTTCGTTTTCTTTAGCCAGGTACCCTGAAAAAGAAGGAAAACGTAAGGTTGCATGACACCTGATTCAACAGTTTTATGCACAGGGTCGCGATTTCTCTATGAATTTTCGACGTTTCTCACAAAAGGTGCAGATTTGAGCCAATATATTTTTTTCCCAAAAATACTCGGGATTTTGTGGTACCGTAGGTTGGAAATCGGTCGGGGCGTGACGGGTTAATTCAATGTAATTTATAAATTTCGCCAGAACTGCTTCTCTGCTATGGTGATTTCAATGTATAACATCGGCCTTTAGAGTTGCCTGGAAGGGTTGTGTATTAAAGTGGATAAAATCCTTTCCCTTACGTATCCTCTGGAACTTCCTATTCACGGCCATGCTAACTAATTAATATGTGTAATCACAAACTGGTGAACCATATGACAAGTTTCTAGGCTCAAGAAGGATCATGGTTACCGAGGAATTACATGAATCTTCAATGGCTCATACGATGACCAAAATGTTTTCAACAGTTTCATTAACTTCCATGTCCTCATAAATATAATTTCCTCCCAGGAAAAGCAAAGTACGATCTTTCTGCCAGTCCAACACGGTATTTAGCAGCTCATCATCAGGAAAGGAACTTGCCCTTCCGCCAGGAGCCCTGTTGATACATATTTCAGTGTCCGCTACCTCTATGGAATGCAGAAATAAACTATTTCGCACAAACCCTACCTTGAGCTCGTTTAATGCCTCTGCACACATGTTTCCTCACTTGGGGCATCAAAATGTCAAAAATTTTATACACTCGTTTTCTCTGACAAGTGTTAGTCTAAACACGACCAGTACTAAATTTAAGTAATAGAAGTCTCTTAGGAAATTAAGGTCTAATTGATACTCTAACTCACCAGTAATTATCTTCTTATATCTTAGCTAGTCCCCCCGATTTGGCCAAATCATAAAGGTTACTGAGCTGGGTAAAGTCGGAATAACAGATGATGACGGGCGTGAGGTCCCGGTCAGTTTGTCTGGACTTATCGAAACGCCCTTAGGTGTGATTTTTACTAGATGCAGCTGAAATGAGCTTTAGGAAGAGTGATAATATGGCGAGTCACTCTTCCCTTATGGGATTCGGAGATGCGAACCATTATTTAATTACAATTAGATTAAAGATTAAATAGGGAAACTGCCACTCCCTCTGTTGACGACCCGGCAATGTCCAAGACCACGGTTCAGACCACGGCAGAAATTCACGAGCAACCAGCGATGACGGAGGAGGGGCAGGATTCTTCAGATACTGCCTCCATGGCCGAGGAAGCGTCGACTTGCTCCTCGGCAGAGGAGGAGATTCGTGAGTCCTCCCCTCCTCCAGCAGCGGAGGGCCCTCCATCTCGCCCTCCAATCATCGACCTCAAGGATCGGCTAGATGTAGCCTCCTACCGCCGCTTCCTGACCCTCGATGCCCACACCCGGTCGTACCAGCTCGGAGCCACGACCTATACCACCCTCTACGATCTCCTCCGGGCTGCCGATATGGGTGAGGCGATCAGACCCATCCTGATCATCCGCGGGGAGGAGGTACGTCTAGCCGATCTGAGAGCCTTCTACCACATGCTCCCGCCACGACCGCAGTAAGAGCTTGGCCGCTAGTGACGTGAGACTGCTCTAATCATCGTGCTCCATATATTTGGCTGGCCTAATGTCCCCCAAGCGGACGATGGCCATTAAGCCCCCCCCCCAAAAAAAAAAAATACAGTTGAATTACTTCATGAAATATACAAGGTAAATCTAACTTAATCTAATTTTAGTTTGAAATAAAACTAAAGCCAAATAATCACTTCATCTATGTGAATATGTATTATACCTCCCTCTGTTTTCTTCTCGGGATACACATCATCCTACTACGCAAGCGCAGTCAGGTCACTGGCGAATTCCCAAGTATTTACAGGTATTTACAATATAGTTGTCCACAAGGGTTAAATGCAGTAGCATTTCATTTATTAATAATAAGAAATATTAACTAAAACGTAATCTCTGGGTTAAAAAAACAGTCAAATGATTTTCCTCTGCTTTCAACAGGGAAAACTATTTTAAAAAGTAAAGAGCACAACTGCTCTTGGGGAAATATTTCCCACAAATATAATAGCAGCTATGTAACTGCACTTGAATTGTATCAATCTCATGCTTTCTTAAAAACTCATAGACCTTCATTTCTCACAGGTGATGTGATGGCACAGTTCACAAAGACTGCATAATAAAGCTTCATCCTTCGTCTTAACATTGCCTTTGTAGGTCTCACATGTGTAATCCATCCTGTGTTTACCTCTAAAACCCCTGTCACACCAAAGATGCAATGACACGGCGAGCTCTCTGCGACAAAAAAAAAAAAAAAAGGGAAACTCGCCGTAAGGACCCAGAGATCTACTTAGCATTGCTCTGAACTCTACCTAGGTCGTGTTAGGTTCTCCATGATAGCCTCAGGTCGCCTAGACGTGGCAAGTGTTTTGGACCTGCTCAAAACCATCGCACTGAGGTTGCTGGGGTGTCAGCTTGCAGTAGGAGGTTGCTGAGGTGTCAGCTTGCAGTAGGAGGTTGCTGAGGTGTCAGCTTGCAGTAGGAGGTTGCTGAGGTGTCAGCTCGCAGTAGGCCCGCACTAGGATCGCCCAGGCACTTCACTGCCATCTACCTGATCACAGTAACCTGTACTTGAACTCTACTTAGGGTTGCATAGATATACTTAGGTTCGCTAGATCTCCCCTCTGCGACCCTAAGTAGAGTTTAAGTAGACCTTACTACGTTTAGGTAGATGCCACTAAGAGCCTAAGTAGACCTTTCTGCATCCTCACTGCATCACTACTGCGAGTTATGGGCTCGTTCTCGAACATAAGATGACCTCAGGGCATTTCCACGGTGACCATTGCCTTCTTACTAAGGCCGTAGCGCGTCCGCAGTGCATCTCTAGTGCGACCCCACTTTGACACATGTGCACACACACACACATTTGGTATAAATACAGCATCAGCATCCACACATGAACAGTTTTTTGTTGTACAGGCATTCATTGTCTGTTATCCAGTCAGCCATCAGCTCCTCCTGTGCCTGTCAGATCAAAGGCCTTCTTGGGTCTCTTCTTTGAAGACTCCTGGGTGGAGGCTGGCCTCCCATCAATGGGTGATGCAGCACTGCTGTTCTCTGCAGCATTGACTTCCCCTACTTCTTGGGTAAGTTGGACTTCTTCACCACCTGATGGCTCTGAAGGAGAGGAATTGGGAGAGGGTCCCCTGCCCCTGCCTCTGGGTGCTGGAGCATTCCCCGTGCCTTCTTTGTCTGCTTCCCCATTGTGAAGTTGAAAACATGCTCTTCTTCATCAGCTGATGGCTCTGAAGGAGAGGAACTGAGAGACGGTCCCCTGCCCCTGCCTCTGGGTGTTGGAGCATTCCCTCGTCTGCTTCCCTATCATGAAGTTGAAAACGTGCTCTGAAAAACAACTGAAGTTGAGATGACAAGCTTTGTAAAACACCTCTGTATTTATGCTCGCCGCACGGACACTGACATCTCATTGTGCACACGCTAGGGATGCAGCGGGGATGCAGTGAGGTCGACTTGTTGGCCTGGAGTTCTCACAGATCTACTTGGACTTGCACTGAACTCTGCCTATAGGTCGGAACGTGGATGCATGGGTCGCCGTAAGGACGCCCTAAGATTGACTAGATGGCAGTAACCTCTTATTGAACTCTACTTGGGTTTAATATTTTCAGATGTTTGACCTTTTTTTGGAGACCTCACTGCGATCTGACCACTTTTTTTTTACTTTTCAGGTTGCCATGGCATTGCAACTCTGGTGTAACAGAAGTATAACATCCCATTCAACAGTGCCATGTTATTAACTAATCCTGACCTTGATTGGTCCCAACAACTTATTCCACTCTTTACACAAAATCTTGCCACACTCTGAACGATTATTTATGTGCTAAAGGTTCTTCGACCTTTCATACATGTGCATCCCTGCACACAATGAATTAGACTGGCTGAAATTATGACACAATCTAAGAATATTAGAGTTCAAACCAGTACGTCTGCACTCGACTGTCCCAAGAGTAACCAATTAACGCGCCCCATACCGACCACTTTCTTACCCAACCCACCCCAGAACTCGACCAATTTTCGACCTGTCTTTTTTAGCTCAATCCTCCGCTTTTAGTGAGAAACATTGAAAATTCAGTGAGAAAGCGCTCACCTGAAGTAAAAAATGACCTAAACAGGTGAGAGGCCCTTCACCTGGATACCTCTTTCTATGAAGCTGTGCTCCATACAAGACGCTCCCTATGCGAGGGAAACTTAACCAAAACCACTCAGCCTAGTAGATATTTATTTATTTGGTACGAATTTACATGTAGTACATGAGTATATTGGTTTTCTCACAATGATATAGGTGATATAAGCATTGTTCTCACATCAAACACATCAACATACTGTGCCTACATTGGCAACGTTACTTCCTCATTACTTCTGTTCATTACAAACTTTGGTGCCACGTAATCTCTATCCTCCACATCGGGAATCACTTTCACCTTGAATTTCGTCATCAGAGAGACCATAGTGCTATGTGTCTATACTGGCCAGGTCATTGCTAACAGGTGAGTTGTGAGAAAATGGCGCACTCTCCGAGGGGGAAGTTACACAAGATCAGGCAGTGTCAGTGCCTGGCTGGGGGTAGCAGAAAGTCTCCCACATATGCCTACCAAAAATCTTCCAGAAAACTTGAAAAATGTGCAATCGACGGGCCTTTTAACTGCAGAACTACGATTCATGTCTTTGGGTCTCAGCGTGAAAAAAAAAAAGTTGCGATGTGCGCTGTACATCACGGGGACAGGGCGGGTTAACTGTATTGCCGTTTCTTTCTAACTGACTGATGTGATCTCCATCAGACTGGCTCCAGGTGATCAATAATGTGAAGTGGGTAAGTGATGTGGATATTCTTGCCTGTATGATGTCTGGTTTCCTGGGGTTGAATGACGAGTGATTGTAAGTGTGGCCTAAACAGTGACACTCGGCATTTTGTTTTCCTGACCCTACATCTCTTTATCCATAGGTGGGAAAATAAGCTATGATGATCATGATTAATGATGACACTCTAAATTTAATACCTAGCCCTACCACTGGGCCAAAAAAGACGGGTGAGAATGTCGGTAGCACTGGTGGTGACTATAACTGTGGTGATGGCAAAGGTGACAGTAGCAACAGCATTAATGATGACAACAATGATGATGGCATTCACATATCTAAGTTATAATGATAGATAATTGATTATAGATTTTTTTTTAAGATGTTAAAAAATTAGAGA
>JAGKTI010007669.1:14446-36111 GCA_018397915.1 Birgus latro | reverse complement strand
CTCTCTCTCTCTTAAGTAACGGGTCATTTTATTATAGTGGACGTACTTTGTTGCCTATGCCTTGGTGATTTATTGGGCATAAATGCCTTATTATTCAGCTGGATGCCACATATGTCTTTTATATTAACAATATAGAGCCTAAAATGATCAGGAAATAAATCTTTGAACTGTGTGATCTTATTCTTACACCACTACAATTTTTTGACCATTTTATATCTCCCCATGCCTTTGTAAGTTACACAGGTCTTTTTATTAACAAAATCTATCATGAATAACAGAAAAATTTGTACTAATCAGGGGCAACGTGAAAATATTACTAATGTTATACACAACTTACATTTTTTGTATTTCACATTGCAAATACATTATTTTCTGAAAACAAGGGAAAAAATTTAGTTACAGCCAACCAGATCATTTTCTTACCATACTCCCATGCACTTTTGGTTTTCTTTCATTGTACTAGAGAGGGTTACTCAAGGTATTTCCAATCATTGTTTCACAAATAATGATAAACAGTAACACTTATGAGTGGTAGTTGGTGGTGACCATCATCCACTCACTTGATGTAGTGCTGCCTACTTCTTCCTTAGCCTTTATCATTCTTCTTCTGTGCCTGCCCTCCTCTCTTCCTATTTTTCCCATCTTTCCTGTCACTTCTTATTCCTTTTCTTTCCTTTACAGGTGGCTTTACATCGAGTGACAAGCAAAATGGTTTCCTGTAAGCCAAAAAACCATTTACAATGCTGGGTGGTAACTATATAACCAAACCATACATGCTCCCTATGTGTCAACAAGTGGGGTTGGTGGAGGGTTAGTGCCCCTCCCTGTAAAACAAATAACTCAAAAGTCAAATGGCCACCCCTTACGGGATTATGGCGTCTGGCAATAGATAGATAAATAGACATAAATGATGATATATAATATGAATTATCTAAAAAAAAAACACCAAGCTTGCTTATGGAATGGGTGAGCCTATATGCTTTTCTTAGCCTTTTTGTTTTGTGCGCTTTCTCATTCCCTTATATGCTATACGTCTTCCATCAACAACACAGATTGCATAAATAATATACAAGATAATATTAATGTCCCTTATGCAGAATAAACTGATACTCAAGGTAAATGGGTGAGGGTTCATAAAATAGGTTAATGGTAGGTTGGTAGGTAAAATTATGCAATATGTAGGTGGGTAAGTAAAATGGGTAAATACTAGGTAGGTGAGAAGGTAAACCAGGGAAACAAGTGGGAAGGAAAAATAGGCAATTCAGTTGATATGAAAAATAAATAGGATGATGGGTAAAACACACAAAACATTTAGTAAAATAAGGTCAGTAAATAGGTGAAACAGGCAATACTGATCACTTAGTAAATCAGATAAATAGGTTGGTGGGTACTGTACATACAAAAAAGGAAGTAGGGTAGGTAAAATAGGTACATTGGTAGGCATAATGGTTATAAAAAGCAGCAGCAAAGAAATGTAGAAGTATGAAGCATAGCAACGTACGGGTACTAGTGTGGGCTTGATTCCTGGGTGGATGCCACAATCACTTCTATCCACCCAGTTTACAGGGACACCATAGTAGGCTCCACGTTTCCCTGTTATAAGGCTATAAGGTTACCACCCAGCATTGTAAATGGTTTCCTGAGTTACAAGAAACCATTTGGCTTGTCACTCAGTGCAGAGCCACCTGAACTGGAAAGAACAGTAATGAACAGTGACAGGAAGAATGGGAGAAATAGGAAGAGGACAGACACAGAAAAAGAATGACACACAAGAGGGAATTAGGCAGCTTTACATCAAGTGAGTGGATGATGGGTGCTCCCACCTACCACCGTGATGGGTAAGTAAAACAGGTAAATGGGAAGTTAAGTGACAAAAGTAAATATGTAGATGGGTAAGTAAAATAGGTAAATAGTGTACTCCCTTACCCCCCCCCGTCCTTGCAGAGTTTGTGGTCCTCTTCCCTCCCACCACTCATTGGATGTTCCCCCCTCTCCCCCACTGCCATCTTCATTTCCTTTGGTTGGATCCCATCCCATACCACTCCTGCCTCTTTAGAAGTAAAACCCCTCTTCTCAACTGGGGGGTTTCCCAATTCCCCTTTAGTAGCTCCTGCTCTCCATCCCTAATGAGGCAGTGTTTTTTCTTCTACTTCCCCTATATGGGGTCTTGGAATACTCTGCCTGCAAGAACCTGGTGGACTATTGTACAGAAAATAAAATACCAAATCGGATAAATCTTTTAGTCTTAACAATACATAATATTATGCATATACTTGGGTGATTATCTACAATATGACAATTCTCTAGCTACACAAATATATAATTTTTCATGCTCTATCTACAGTCAAATAAAGGATTCTTACATAAACTACTTTCTTTTGGCATCATATTTCAAAAATATTTTATGACCTGATTTGCAGACTAAGAACTGGAGCGATCAATGATATTTTAGTTTCTTTCCTTCTGACTGAATTCAAAGTCAACCAGATAATACTGAAATTCTTTAGTTTTCAGGGGCTACATTTAGCTTATGAACTTGGGGCTGCATCCTTACTGGCTTAAGTAAAGAACTGCATCTCCAAAAATTCTCTGAATCACAGGGACTGACAGAAGTTGAGAAAATCAAACCTAGCATATCAGAACCAAAAGACTGTCAAAGATCCATCTGTTTCTGGCATGGGTGAATTGGAAAGAGAAGCGTCCAAACTAAACCAGACTTTCTTGCAAGTGAGTCCAAAGCTTAACCCACATGCTAAGAGTTTTAAACCAGAATCAGAATTAAAAGAGTCACAGTCATCAGTTAAGCATGATAAATCAAGTTAGTCAGTCTGGGCAGGAATATATTAAAAAGTCTGGTAGATATCTTGTCATCCAAAAACAAAGGTGAATTGCCTCGCCCGGAGCCAGAGATTTTCAGAGATTTTATTGGAGTTTCCATCCTGGATAAGGAATTTTGAGATTTTTACTGAGTCACAAGTAACAAATCCTGCAGAGAAACTTTTCTACCTAGGAAGGTATACTGATAGGAATGCTAAAGAAGCTATTAGAGGACTTCTGTGTATCCATAATGAAGAAGCTTTCAGTAAGGCTAAAAGTATACTGAAGGATAGATTTGTCCATGAGTTCATAATGGCAAATGCTTATAGAAGAAAACTGAGTGGCCAAAGACCTCAAACAATTATAGTCAAGCACTACAGAATTTATCTGACTTCTTGCAGAACTTTGACAATACTGAATTCAACAGATTTCCTTAATGTTTTAAATGATCCACAATAACAAAATCATACAGAAGTTACATCCATCTTTAATTGATAGATGGAATTCAGTAAACCACAGCTGGTTTTCCACACATGTGGAATACCACTCATTTTATGCCTTCTGTCAATTCATAAAAGATGAGGCAAAGAAAGCTTGTCATCCAATCTCATCTTATAGTGCACTACTGGCAGTGAGTCATAAGCATAACATGGCTGCTTCAAAGGGAAAGGACGAACGTAAAGCAGGAACAAATAGATTTGGGGTAAAAAGTCTTGTGGCCAACACAACTGGAGTGAAATAAACAAAGGCACAAAAGGATCAAAGGGAGAAGGATAGCAACAAATGAATCAAAAGGACAAGGATGACAACAGACGAAACATCAAAAGGCCACACTGTATCTACTGCACAGAAGAACATGCACTGGACACATGTAAAAAGTTCAATGAGCTTAACAATATGGAAAATGTAGAATAAGTACAGAAGTCATTTATCTGCAGGGGCTGTCTAAAGTAGGGACATATCATGGAAAAACTGCAAACGAAGGAAAATATGTACAGTAAGTAAGAGATATCATCCAACATCTCTTCATGAAGCCATACTTGAAAGAATCAAAGAGAAGAAATCTAAGAAATCACAAAGTCCAAGACAACTGAGGACAATGCAGTTTCAAATACAATTAAAATCAACAGGTCATTCGTATACACACAGCCAAGGCCCATAAACCCTTGCACACAGCATGATTGTTCCAGTGTCGCTGTACCAAAACAGTGATGCGTCAAACAGAGTCTTAGTTTATGCCTTATAGGCAACAGGACCACAGGTACATTTCCAGTCAGCTACAGTGATGGGAGAAGATACTGTGCTTTGCACCAAAGTACAAGGGCCTGAGTTAAATGGAGTACAGTACAGTGCGCCCTAGGGTTATGACTAAAAACTTTTTTCAAAACTTTCATTTTCCTGATGTTGCATTTGATGAACTTTTACCCATAGATCACTTTTATGAAGTTCATTTCATTGGATCATGAAAAAACTTCCCGCACCTAGCAGCACATCACTTTTAAAAATACATGAGAATACAAAATACTATTTACAAAATAACGTAACAAGAAAAGAATTAACAAGTATCAAGAAATAACAAGGAAATATATACGAATGAATATTGCTAAAATATATTATTAAACAATAATTAAAAGAAATAAAAAAAACAAAGGTAAAATAGATAAAATTGTTTGATCAGTGGCCCTTTAGTGTTAAATCTGTGAACTCATTTCTATTGTTTACATTATAAGTGGGTCACGCTGACATTAACAGTGCACTGCATATTATTTGTAAGGGATCTCAATATTAGTTGTACTGTAATTGCTATTGTTGTTTTGTATTATTAAATTGTTGAATTTTAAAAGGACTGCATTTGTCGTCCATTGCAGCCAGACTGCTTTAGGACTTGCAACAAGCAGCTTAACCAAACCGATTTGATGTTTAAAACTGTGTAAATGTATACTGTATAGTTGTTCAAATCACATCATTCATACAATATTGCTTTCTTTGCAGTATTGTTGTGGAAAATTTGCTGTTGAGTGCTGCTTTTTGGAAATATGTCCTTGCAAAGTAAAATGCCAAAATCAGTAGTGGAACAGTATGATGATTTGCAAAATGCATGTATGGGAACAGAAGTGATACCAAAGTATGAGAACCTTGGCTGGAGAGATGATTTTAAATTCCTTTTTGAGCTTTGTGAAGCATACAAGTTTTACAAAACGGAGGAAAAATAGCCTCACATCAAATGGCACAAGCTGCCATCACTTCACAGTGCCAGGTGGAACTCACGAGGAATTTTTGCACTTATTGCATTTTTCCTTCTTCCTAATTGGCGAGAACAGCTGGGGGTTACTTGCGATTTCATTGCAACTACATGGTCGCGGGCCTGGTTTTCTAACCAACACTATTCAGAGACTGATTATGAAGACCTGTTGTCAGCAATATCCAAAGTTAAGTGTCCCAAAGCTGTGAAATGCTTCTCTACTCACTGGAAAAAGGAACCATCAGTGCTTGATGTGCCTCGCTCCAACATAGTAGCTGAGAGAGCTGTAAAGTTGATGGAGGAGGTTCGTTCTACTTGCAAAACAGACAAATATCTTAACAGCAAATTTATTAACACTAATACACAAATCTGAAAAAAAAACTATTAAAAACACTACAAATGCTATATGTACTCATTTTCATGTATTCCTCATGTGTATTGTATGTAAAACTGACATGTTATAATAAAGAGTGTTTGAGAAGCTAGGTGTTTTAATGTGAAATATGAAACTGTCTTAGGTGCAGGAGGTTTTTTCAAGGTCTGGCAAAATCAAAGTCATTTTTGTGAGTTTTAGGTAAAAGTTCATCGTTTAGAACCCCAGGCTAATAAATTTGAGATTTGTCATAACCCTAGTGCACCCCCACACAGTGCAAATCACCTACAATGCGAGGTCAATCCAGAAAATGCTTATTTTTATCGAATGCGAAATCTGTTAATCGAACTTTCCAATGTGCGAATCGGCTGTATGATTCCAAGGCAAAAATGGACTTCCCGCCATTTCTACGAGTGTTGGGGTGTACAATGCGAGTCATCACATGAAGGCAGGTAGCTGGCAATGAGCCAGGTTCAAAATGGTGGGAGGCTGGTCAGCTGTTCCTGGGTAAACAAACACTTCTCCATATTGCCGCGAGAACGAATGTTGTACCTCGCATCTTGTGGTCTGTTTTAGCATCCTAGCAGTACTCACCTGTTCATCTTGGTCTCAGCTGTCGACTTTGAAGGCTTTATGGCACCTCCATGAGACCTCAGCTGTGACGGTGAGAGTAACAATGGGGAGCTCTGCCCCAAGGAACACCCCGAGCCTTAAATACCCTCCCACCCCCTCCCTACTTAACAAGCCCAGAAGTCACTTAAATAAAGGTACATGGTGTTCTACTTGTTGGTCCAGCTTAAAGTACTGTTAGACAAAGTATTAGCAGGGTAGAGTAGGCTGGAAGGGGACCTGAAGACCAAGCCCTGGGTAGGCTGTCCACCATATACCATTTTTCCCATAAGTTCTTTGGTTCACACAATGTGAAATCATAGAATGCAAGGGTTTCTGCCGCCCATAAACTCGCATTGTGTGAGGGTGCACTGTATATGGACTGAAAGAAGTGTTCCTTCCCTATACATACTCTAGAGAACATATACCAGCCAGACAAGATACCAAGACCAGAGACTGCAAACAACTGGCCACATTTGAAAAGAATAGCAGACAAACTGATGCCATATGACTAACATAGAAACTGGTCTCATCACAGCACTTAGCTGTACTAAAGCAATGAAGCCAAAGGAAATTAACCCAGGAAGTGAAAACGATCCTTTTGCTAGAAGGACAGAGTTAGGGTGTGGTATAATAGGAAAAGTCTGCGAGACAGAAGTACAGGAAATGGCACTGTACAGGTACACAGGACTTTGGCCCAAGTAGTAGTCATCAATAATGAAAAGAAAGTTATTTCCTGGTTGTTCCAACTCAAGTAAAGGAAGTTGTCAACCCACAGCAAATCAAGAAAATGTTTGAGCTAGACTTTAATGACAGACAGACATATGACATTCCCATCTCTTACGAAGACAAACTCTTCATAACAAAAACGAAAGAAAGAGAATACAAGCCAGAAGAAGAACATTATGACATGCCACTTCTTCTCAAGAATGAAAATGTCAAGTTTAGATGTCACTTCTTCTCAAGAATGAAAATGTCAAGTTTGAAAACAATAAAGACTTAGCTGCTTACAGACCAGACAGATTAAAAGCAAGCTCAAAAATGACAAGAAATATTACCAAGATTATGTGAAGTCTGTATACCATGGGTACACAGAAGCAGTTCCAGCAAAGGAGTTAGGAAAGCAGATGGGTTTGTCTGGTACATACATCATCATGGGGTGTATCAGCCAAAGAAACCAGGCAAATTAAGAGTAGTATTTGACTGAAGTGCTAGCTACAAGAAATAGTCACGTATTACAAGGACCAGACCTCACAAAGTCTCGCAGGAGTGTTATGCAGATTTTGCCAAGAAGAGGTAGCATTTGTATGTGATATTCCAGAAATGTACCATCAGGTGCATGAGTCTACTGAAAACAAAGACCTGCTACACTCTCTGTGGTGGAAAAATGGAGATCTGGATAAAGATGTGATTGAATACAGAATGACTGTGCACTTGTTTGGAGCTACTTCATCACCAAGTGTTGCAAATTTCACATTAATGAAAACAGCTGATGATAATGAGCTTGAGTTTGGATCTGATGCAGCTAAGTTTGTCAAAAATTATTTTTATGTTGATGATGGGTTAAAGTCTGTACCTACTGCAGCAGAAGCTATCCAACTGATTAACAGAAGTAAAGCAATGTGCATGAAAAATAGCTTCAAGAATAAGTTCTTGTGCAACAGCAAGGAGGTACTGGCAGTCATCAGTCCCAAAGAAATGGCAGGAAGCATCAAGAGCTTAAATATCAGCAAGGACCCACTGCCTATTGAGAGAACACTCAGAGTAGAGTGGTGTGCTGAATCTCACTCATTTCAGGAGTCAATTTAAGTATAAGCCTGTAACAAGAAGAGGCATTTCATCAACTGTAAACTCAATATCTGATCCCCTAGGTTTAGTATCTCCATTCTAAATGGGAAAAGAATACACCAAGATCAGTGCAAAGACAGGGTAAGTTGGGATGATGCTGTAACAGAAAACATAAAGTCTAGGTGGGAACTGAGGAGAAATGAGCTACACTTGTTGCACCAAGTAAAAATACCAAGATATTACAAAGCTGAAGCATTTGGAGAAATTAAAGCAGTTGAGTTTCATCACTTTTCAGATGCTAGTCACAAAGGCCATGGACAGTGCTCTTACTTTGGATTGATTAATAAAGGTCAGATGCATTGTACACTTGTAATGGCAAAATCAAGAGTAGCACCCCTTAGAGCCATCACTATTCCAAGGTTAGAGTTTGCAGCTGCAGTTGTGTCCGTGAGAGTTCACACAATTCTGAGATGACAGCTGAATTACCCAGAGGTCAATGAAGTACTGTACCTGTATTTTGGACTGACAGCAAAGTAGTACTAGGATATATCTGCAGTGATGCTAAGAAATTCCATGTATATGTTGCAAACAGAGTTCAGCAAATAAGAGATCAAACATCTCCAGCACACTGGAGGTAAACTGAAACAAAAAATAACCCAGATGACTACCCATCACGAGGCATGCTGGTAAAAGCCATGATCCACAATTCTAAGCAGTGGAATGGGCCAGACTTTCTTTGGCAACCACCTGACACAACTCAAGTGTCAGATGAAGACCTCATTGTTGCAAAAGATGACCTAGGAGAAAGTTGTATCATATCTCACAGACAGACTAAAGTATTTCTCAGATTGGCATCATGCAACCACAGCTACTGCAGTATGCCTCAGACTTCTGAAAAATTTCAAAAGCAAAGCGCAAAGTAAACAAAATGTAAAAACTGATAAACAAAACCTTGTCATGTCTGAGTACAGTATATTCCTGTGACTGCAGCAGAACTGAAGGCAGCTGAAAATGAGATACTAAAACAACTTCAGGCACATGCATTCCCAGAAGAAGAAAGAGCACTGATGTACAAAGCTAACAAGGAAAAGTTGATTTGTGGTGTTGGAAGAAACAAGAAAAATGTCTTAAGGAAATCAAGTCAAATGTATAAAGCTTGATCCATTCATAGATGAAGATGGGATCATCAGAGTAGGTGGAAGGATCAGAAGAGCAAATATGCAAGAAGAAAGAAAGCACCCAGCCATATTACCAAAGAAATCTCACATAACTGATCTGTTGATCTGTTATTACCATAAAAAAGTACATCAAGGTAGGGGCATCACACTAAAAGAGAGCAGAGGGTCTGGGTATTGGATTACAGGAGGATCTTCTCTAGTAGCTAAGCCCATTTCCAGACGTACCATTTGTAGATAGATTAGAGGAAGTACACGGGAACAAAAGATGGCAGATCTTCCTACGGATAGATTTGAACCTACTGCTCCTTTTACTTATTCTGCTGTTGCTTTCTTTGGACCCTTTTTTATTAATGAAGGATGTAAGGAACTGAAAAGATATGATGTACTGCTTAATTGCATGACTTCGTGTGCAATTCCCTTAGAAGCAGCCAACACTATGAACACAGACTCATTCATCAATGCCTAGTGTCACTTCAAAGGAAGGAGGGGACCTGTACTTCAGTTGAGATTTGATCATGGTACAAACTTTGTTGGTGCTCGGAATGAGTTGCCAACACATTTAAAAGAAATGGATCAAGAAAAAATAAGAACTGAACTATTACAAGATCACTGTGACTGGATAGAATTTAAACTGAATGTACCACACACAAGTCATATGGTTGGTGTATGGGAGAGAGATATGTACAGTGAGAAATGTACTATTGCTCAATCAACATGGGTTTCAGGCAGATGATGAATCTTTAACAACCTTCATAACAGAAGCACAATTCATAATAAATGGTTGTCCTGTAACTGTAGACACAGTGAGCTCTCCTGAGCACATAGAACCATTGACACACAATATGTTATTGACCATGAAATCTAAAGTCGTACTACCTCCTCCAGGCAGCTATGACAGAGTACATGTGTATTCAAGGAAGCACTGGCATACAGTGCAGTACTTAGCAAATGAGTTTGGTCAAGATGGAAAGGGGAGTTCTTGCAATCTCTCCAATTAAGAAATAAATGGGTAAAGCCACTTAGAAATTTGCAAGTATATGACAGTAACTGTAAAGGATGAAACTTTGACAAGAAATAATTGGAAGTTGGGAAAAACAGTAGAAGCCCTTCCTGATGATGATGGTCATGCAAGAAAAGTAAAGGTAATGATACTAGGATATCCCCACCAAAGAGCCTACTTAAACCCTAACTGCCGGCTGCCGTATATGGCCATCACAATTCAGGGCACGGAGTGCTGACGGCACATACTGCACTCACCTTCCCACCACCCTTTGAACTCGCTACCATTCTCTATGATACCCACCAGGTAGGTAGGACCCCCAGGTACCCCGCAGATGCGTAGTTCAGTCTGCACATGGCAATGGTATCGTGAGGAGCCATGTCTTCTTCTTTGTCATCGCCCAATTCTGTAACTACGTGTGAAGGGCCGATAGCCTCATCGACCCCCGCGGAAGTTCTGCCCATAGTGCCGGGGAAAGTGACTGGGCAGGTGTGTGGGAAATTGTAAATAGTAAACAGGTATGCAAAAGCGTGTTTTTTTTTTTTTTTACATACATGAAATGTAAGATATTATAAGTTATATCTAGTAAGTGTTATGAAATAAGTGTTTCATAATAAGTCTTACAAGTGCAATGCAATAAGTGTTTCTATTTATCTATCTATCTATTGCCTGACACCATAATCCCGTAAGGGGTGCCCATTTGACTTTAAGTTATTTGTTTTACAGGGAGGGGCACTAACCCTCCACCAATACACTTGTTGACACGTAGGGAGCACGTATGGTGTGGTTATATGGTTACCACCCAGCGCTGTAAATGGTTTCTTTGCTTACAGGAAACCATTTGGCTTGTCGCTCAATGTAAAGCCACCTGTAAAGGAAAGAAAAGCAATAAGAAGTGACAGGAAAGATGGGAGAAACAGGAAGAGAGGAGCGCAGGCACAGAAAAGTGTTACTGTTTATCATTATTTGCGAAACAATGATTGGAAATACCTTGAGTAACCCTCTCTAATACAATGAAAGAAAACCAAAAATGCATGGGAGTACGGTAAGAAAATGATCTGGTTGGCTGTAACTAAATTTTTTCCCTTATTCTCAGAAAATAACATTGAAAATATAAGCATTAGAGTATTTGCGATGTGAAATACAAAAAATCTAAGCTGAGTATAACATTAGTAATATTTTCACATTGCCCCTGATTTGTACAAAATTTTCACAATTTCTGTACAAGTAATTACCTCATACTCAACCATACTGCGTGGAACAGCCAGAGCATTTACTTCTCAAAGTGCAATTACCCGTAACCGTGTTGTCAAGTGCAAATATAAGTGCCGTAGTAGAGGGAAATTAATATAACTGACACAGCAAGTGAGTAATAAAAACAAGGGACTATTCTTTTCCCATACATCTACGGGGCATAGTGGCACTATGAAACGGGTGGAAAACCCTATGGGGAGCCACATGGTGAGTCATCCTTACGATGGTGAGTAAAGAAAAGTTGAAAAAAATTATTGGAATACTCCGAGAGGCAGGGCAATGTTACAACCACCACTCTTATGATCAGTGCTGCCAACGCTAACCAGCGAGTCCCAAGGTTGCCACGTCAGAAACTGCCAACCCGCCAAGTTCCTCTTCCAAACCCGCCAAAATGTCATCCTTCTCACCCACCCAAAAGCCGCCTTGTCAGTAATCACTGACTAATAATATTAGGTTTACAGGTGAGCAACAAATGATGTGAAAAATAGTCATATTTTATACAAACTTCATACATTAGCAGCATCTTAGTCATATATTAAATGAATGGGAAAAAATTACAGTACTGTATTTAACATTAAATGAATGCTAATGAATTAGCAACCAATTTTCAAATATTAAGGGATATTAAGGTCCTTTGCTGAAATAGTTTTCACTAGTTCATCCAGGTGATCAACTGTACTTATGCTTGAAAGACAGGCAATATGTGCAGATAATCTGAGCTCCGCAATTTTCACACTGTTGTCTACTTTCACTTTTGTGATGCCTGCATCTAAAACTGTTCTTGTGGCAGAAAAGGTAAGGCATTTTTCTTGTGCTTTTCTGTTGCACAGTGATCTTTCAAATCTGCATGGTGGGCTCTCGGGATTGTTTTACAAAATTTGCAAAATGCCTTTGTTTCATCACCTGAGACTCTTTGACAATCCATTCTCGCAATCCATTTTCTTATCCCAGATTTTATTGTATTTTCTGTTATTCTTTGCATATTTACCCACTGTCTTCCCAATGCATTCGGCACACATCCCTTCACTGCTCCCTGACTAAAACAAATGCTGCCTCTCTTATTTTACCACCTTGCCATACATGTCCCCCAGGCCATGTGACCTGTGTTTGAGTGTGGATTGGGGGAGTCACATCCCGAGGGAGGGCTCGGCGGGGTGCTAATGGCTTGGTCAGTTCCACCCACCACCTGCCCTCTTGACCTCTCAGGTCACCCTCATTTTTGCTAAGAGGTAAGAGTTACAGTAAGGTTAATTTAGCAAATGCCCTCTCAAGTTGAAACTGCCCAAAACCCGTCAGTTAAGATATAAACTCGCCCAAAAAACTGCCCAACCACCAACGTTAAATTTTACCTGCCAGCCTCAATGAAGTACCACCCAATTTGGCAGAAAATCAGCCAACCTAGCAACCCTGCTAAGGCCACTGACAGTGGCGTGCAATTAGATTAGCCCGCCAAAACACAGAAAACCAGTGATCTTTAACTTATCCTTACTCATCGACGGGACCACCTGGAGACCTAAGGATACTTTCAGCTGAAAAAGGAAGAGTTGTTAAGTCTTATGTATACATAATTTTTTCTCTAGCTATAACAGTTTGGCAGATATTAGGGTTTGAATTAATGGTATTTTTGCCAAAATCTCGGAAAACCCCCGTAAGGAGGAGTGGGCAATGGCCGGAAACCCCCGGCGGCTACGGGTTAAGTGCCAAAACTGTGCCAGTGTTTTCTTCCTCAAAGTATTTGTATTAATTTTCCACTTTTGTATTAGTATTAATTTTTTACTTTTGTACTCATTCAGATATAAGGTAAATTGCTCACACAATTTAGGGAAGCCATGTAAATGTCATATTCATTATTTGCATGCCATTTGGATGGAAGTTGTGGAAGCACTGAAGAAAGTTAGAATGGGGAAAGCCCCAGGAATAGATGGAGTGTGTGGTGAAATGCTGAAGTATGGGGGAGAGATAGTAACAGAATGGATATGGAAGGTGTGCAGATTGGCCTGGAAGGAAGGCAGAGTCCTGGAAGATTGGAAGTCAGGTATAATTATTCTCCTTTACAAAGGAAAAGGGGAAAAAAAAGTGTGGTAATCATAGGGGCATTTGCCTTCTTAGTGTAATAGGAAATGTATATGGTAGGATACTTATTGACAGAATTAGGGAAATAACAAAGGAATTAGTTGGAGAAAAACAGGGAGGTTTTAGGAAGGGAAGAGGTTCTGTAGATCAGATATTCATCCTCAGATCTTTAGTGGAAAAGTTTCTACAGAAAGGAAAGAAGTTGTACGCAGCCTTCATGGATTTGGAGAAAGCATATGACAGGGTGGATAGACAAGGATTGTGGAAAGTATTAAGAATATAAGGAGTAGATGGGAAGTTGTTGAAGGCCGTGAAGAGTATGTATGAGGGTGCAAAGGCTGCAGTGCGTGTGGATGGTGAACTGAGTGAATTTCTCCATTTGAAGGTTGGACTGAAACAAGGATGTGTCATGTCTCCATGGCTGTTCAATCTGTATATCGATGGGGTTATAAAACAGATACAAGGTAGGGCGATGGGGTTATAAAACAGATACAAGGTAGGGCAGTGTATGTTGGGGCGGCCCTAGTGAGAGAGAGCAGTGTTTGGAAACTCCCTGTCCTGTCGTTTGCAGATAATACTGTGTTGTTAAGTGATGACGTAGGGGAGTTGCAAGGCTTGGTAGATGAGTTTGGGAGAGTGTGTAATAAACGGAATCTACAGGTGAATGTAGGGATGAGTAAAGTGATGGTCTTCAAGAGTGGTGAAGTCAGTGAATGTCCTGTACAGTGAAATTGGACGGGGAGGATATGAAGAATGTGGATGTGGATGCGTTTAAGTACTTGGGTAGTGTGATGAGTAAGGATGGAAGTTTAGAGGGTGAAGTGCTTGAAAGGGTGCAGCAGGGAAGAAAGGTTGCTGGTTCCTTCAAAGCAGTGATAAGAAACAGGGAAGTGAGCATGGAAGTGAAAAAGCTGCTACATAACAGTATTGTGATACCAACTCTAATGTATGGAAGTGAAGCCTGGACCTTGTTGGAGGGACAGAAGTCAAGTGTGAGAGCAGTGGAAATGAGTTATTTGAGAGGAGCATGTGGAGTCACATGGAGAGACACACTGACAAATGAGGAAGTGAAGGAGCATTGTGGTGTGGATGTGGATGTGATAGGAAGCGTTAGGAGAAACACGTTAAGGTGGTTTGGCCATTTGGAGAGGATGGAGAGTGAGAGACTGACAAGGAGAGTGTATGTGAGTCAGGTGGAGGGTGGTAGAGGAAGGGGGAGGCCAAGGATGAGATGGAGAGGTATATGAGCGAAGGGGGTGTGAGCTGGGAGCAGGGCAGTGAAATGGCGGGGGACAGAGCAACATGGAGGCGATTTGTTTGTGGCCACCCCTTACGGGATTGAGGCGTCTGGCGATAAATAGATAGATAGCATGCCATTATATGTATACTGTAAATGTATTTTAACAATAAGAACTGCATCTTCATTTCTACTTTGGTAACACTGTGCAAAAGGTGTCACTTCTTCAATCATTTTTGTAACTTGTAAACAAATCTGGATCTGTTTTGATTTGTCTTGTGCAAACGGGCCACCATCTTGTGATTATCATAACAAAACATGGACTCACAGGCCAAGCTATGATGTGACAGAGGTACAGTATTATATTTTAATATATCCATGTTATACTGTGATGTATGCTTGTAGTGAAATACATGAATGATGTATCATTATGTTATGCCATAACTGAAGAAGGCTTAACATGTCTGATTACTGATATTATGCAAAATACAAAGTTAAATGTTTAAGTTCGTTTCTTAGACAAAGAATTATTACTTTTCAGTTTTAGAGGAACAACTAGGATCAATTGGGACTGAACAGAAATGAACAGAATATCAAGAAAGAATCCTGGTAATTTCCCTGTAAAGCCTTTTCTGCCTTGGCCACATGGTGCCGGTAGCAAGTATAAACTAATGGACATCATCAGAAGGACCCATACTACGGGTCCCTTAGGCAAAATAAAAGATGTCATCGAAAAAAAAAAAAATGCTGCGCTTTTTCCCACCCATGTAGGATGAGGTAAGTTTCAACTGGTTAAAACAATAATGAAAACTATTCTGTCTCAATAGCACACACCCACATATCATTGAAGCTCCTGGAATCTTGATACCACCACAAATCCACACACACACATGCACTTCATAAAACCCATCTGATAATCCAGCCAATATATTTCAAATTAAATAAGTGCTGTCAGCCGTCATCATGTACTCCCCCCACACAAACTCCTCTCATCTTTTATCTACTCCAATCATCTTTATCTATTCAACAAAAAAATCAAATATATACCAAAATGTGATACTGGTTCCTGGTTTGAATACATCTACCTATCTATATATACATAGCCAGATGTTTTAATCCCGTAAGGGGTAGCCACAAATAAATTGCCTTCATGTCACCTTGTCCCATGCCTTTTCCTTGCCCTCCCCCCAATTCAGACCCCACCTCCTCATAAACTAGTAACAATACCTCTTCACTCCTCCATCTCATCCTCCATCTCCCCCTCCATTTCCAACTTCCTATTCCAAAAAATGAGGATGGTGGACTGTAGGAGAAAGGTAACTTCTGGTCTCCCATCCAGATGGGCTTAAGACCACGGCATGAATAAAAAAATAACAATTGGACACTTACCATAGAGGAGAGGCAGATGGTTGAAATTACTGTAATTTGGCAGCTGGTTGGTATTAATTTTGCAGGTGGTTGGTATTATTTTGGCTTTCTTCTCCCCCCTGATCCCACTCTGTAGGTAGTTTCCATCAACTCATGCACCTGAAAAGTAAATTACACATTAGTCCTTTCCTTCCAAATCTTAACAAAATTATCTGGTTGGTAGCACAAACAATATCATCTGGGGACAGAAACAGTTTAATTACATGGCAGTAGCAAATGCAAAATGTCCTAAAAATAATAATAACATACATACATACAGCATCTAATCCTGTGTTACCCCAGGAGGAGCGTAGGAGCCCTAGGCAAGTTGGTCCTGACATTTAAGATGAAAATGACCGGCCTCATCCATCCCTGAGTGGCATTACATGGGCAATGAACCCCAACCATCCCTTGGATATAAACCAAAGGTTCAATCCAGTTGGAGCGCTTTAATTACCCACTAAACCATGAGGCATCATAGTTTGGTTATACGGTTACCAACCAGTGGAGTAAATGGTTTCCTGGTGAACAGGAAATCATTTGGCTTGTCACTCAGTGCTGAGTCACCCATACACAGAAAGAAGAGGAAAAAATAAAAATAAAAATAATAATAATAATAATATAGTATATCCAGTCCAGTCAACCAGGTTTACATGTTGGATGAACCTAAAGTGACAAGAACAAAATCCACATACAGTGCACCCTCACACAATGCGAGTTTGTGGGTGGCAGAAACCTTCGCATTGTATGATTACGCATTGTGTGAACCAAAGAACTTATGGAAAAAATGGTATATGGTGGACAGCTCACCCATGGCTTGGCCTTTGGGTCCCCTTCCAGCCTACGTTACCCTGTTACTACTTTGTCTAATAGTACTTCTAGTTGGACCAACAAATAAAAGAACAAATAGAACACCACGTACCTTTATTTAAGTGACTTCTAGGCTTGTTAACCCTAGAATGCTAACATTGGGTAAACTTCTCCCAGCGCCTTATCTTTTCCGTGATTACTGCGTCATAACGAAGGGTACACAGCTGTCCTTCCACAAGTGCTCAGTTCATCCTAGCCTCTTGTCATGATAGGTAGTCCACCTTTTCTCTCTCCCATTTTTCCCCCTCGTATTTGCGGATGTAGTGAATTTTACCCGACGTTAGCAGTGCATGTAATATTTTTTTTCCGTGACATTTTTTCTTCAGGCAGTGAACTAATTCATGCCAGGGTGAACTGTAAGAGGAGTGACACACCCAGCTTGGATATCCACGGACCAATAATAATCTTGACAAAGATAATGTGCTCTGAGGCAAAATTTACTGTGTTATAGATTGGAAGGTAAAATAATGGTCCTTTTTTTTTTACTTTTTTTTAAATAAAATCATATGTAATTTTACTTTTTGATACTCTTTGTGTTCTTTTTGCATGTAAAGGAAGTATGAGAGTTGTATTTTCATATCGTGTTTTTAGATTCAATAAAAGTTGAGTGTATTTTTAATTATTTTCCTAAAACTGGGTAAAATTCGCCCAAGGTTAGCAGTAATGTTTCAATATAGAACGTTAGTATTCCAGGGTTAAGAAGGGAGAGGAGTGGGTATCCTAGGCTCAGGGTGTCTAATCTTGCCCCGAGAGGCAGGACACCCCATTGTCACTCTCACTGTCACTGCTGAGGTCTCCTGGAGATGCCATAAAGCCTTCAAAGTCGACAGCTGAGACATGATGAACAGTTGGTACTGCTACGATGCTAAAACGGACCACAGGATGTGAAGAACAACACGTGTTCTCACGGCAAGATGGAAAAGCATCTGTTTACCCAGAACAGTCAGTAGATAGCATGCAGATAGCTGGCCAGCTGCCTGCCATTTTGAATCTGGCTTGTTGCCAGCCACCTGCCTTCATATGACTGACTCGCATTGTCCAGGCCGACACTCATAGTAATGGCGGGAAGTCCATTTCTGCCTTGGAATCATACAGCCAGTTCGCATGTTGGGAAGTTCGATTCGCAAATTTCGCATTCGATAAAAATAAGCATTTTCTGGGTTGACCTCGCATTGTAATGGATTCGCACCATGTGAGTTCACATTGTGTGGGAGTGCACTGTACAGCATACACTGGTAATAGTTTACATATTAAGAGGACAAAAATTTCTTACCTAATGCTGAATTAATCTGCCTTTCAATGAAAAGAAAGAAATCAGACTTAACCACATTCAAGACCAGACCCAGCACTTAAAAAAAAAAGGGGGGGGAGAGTGGGGATGGAGTGGTGATTCCTGGCAGGTTTATCCCTTAATGCACTTAAGGCATTTTGGTAAAATTACTCAAGATGGGAAAGGCCCCAGGAATTAATGGAGTGTGTGGAGAAACGCGTGTGTGGAGAAGTATGGGGATGAGACTGTTGTGGAATGGATATGGAAGTTGTGTAGATTGGCTTGGGAAGAGGGTAGGGTTCCAGAGGACTGGAAATCAGGTATAATTGTTCCTCCATACAAAGGAAAAGGTGAGACAGAAGTATGTCGTAACCATAGGGGTATTTGCCTTCTTAGTGTGACTGGAAAAATATATGGTAGAATACTTATTGATAGGGTTAGGCATGTAACAGAGGAGCTAGTTGGAGAAGAACAAGGGGGATTTAGGAAGGGAAAAGGGTGTGTAGATCAGATATTTGTTCCAAGGTGTTTAGTGGAGAAGTATCTAGAGAAGGGAAAGAAAGTGTATGCTTTGGAGAAAGCTTATGACAGAACAGATAGGCAAGGTATGTGGAAGGTATTAAGAATATATGGAGTGGAGGAGAAATTGTTGAATGCTGTGAAGAGTATGTACAAAGGAGCTAGGGCTACCGTGCGAGTGGATGGTGAGCTGAGTGAGTTCTTTGATCTGAATGTGGGACTGAAACAGGGTTGTGTGATGTCTCCATGGCTGCTTAATATATACATGGGTGGGGTTGTAAAGGAGGTGCAAGGTAGGGCAGTGGATGAGGGGGTGGCTCTAATGAATGAGGGTGAGATGTGGAAGATTCCGGTGTTGTCTTGCAGATGATACAGTATTGTTGAGTGAAGATGAATAGGAGTTGCAAGGTTTGGTGAATGAATTTGGGACAGTGTGTAAGAAGAGGAATCTGAAAGTCAATGTAAACAAAAGTAAAGTTATGGTGTCTGAGAGGAATGAACAATGAGGTTGGATAGTGAGGATATGGAGAATGTGAGTGCATTCAAGTACTTGGGTTGTGTGATGAGTAAGGATGGAAGTTTGAGGGATGAAATACTTGAAAGGGTACAGCAGGGAAGGAAGGTTGTTGGTTCAATGAAAGCGGTGATGAGAAATAAGGAGGTGAGTATGGAAGTTAAGAAGTCACTGCATGATAGTTTTGTGATCCTTACCCTGACGTATGGAAGCGAGGCATGGACCTTGCTAGAGGGTAACAAGTCAAGAGTGAGAGCAGTGGAAATGAGTTACTTGAGAGGAGCATGTGGAGTGACATGGAGGGACAGGTTGACGAATGAAGAAGTGAAGGAACGTTGTGGGGTGGATGTGGTTGAGAAGATTAGGAGAAATACACTGAGGTGGTTTGGACATGTGGAGAGAATGGAGAATGAAAGACTGACTGAGATGGTGTATGTAGACGAGGTGGAGGGAGGGAGGGAGAGGGAGGGGAAGACCGAGGATGAGGTGGAGGGATGGAGTTGAGAAGTATATGAGGGAGGGGAGAGTGAGCTGGGAAAGGGTAGGCAAATGGTGGGTGACAGAGTGACCTGGAGGCATTTTGTCTACGGCCACCCTTTGCGGGATTAGGGCATCAGGCTATAGATAGATAGACAGATAGACTTGTCTTAATCACAGAACAAAAATACAGGTAAGTGCAGGTGGGTGGGGGCGCTCACCATCCACTCACTCGATGTAGCGCTGCTCTCGGGTGTCTGCCCTTTCCTCTCCTACCTCCTTTCCTTCCTTCCTCTTCTGTCTTTCTTTACTTCATTTTTTCCTTGTCCTTCTGCCGATGGGTGACTTTACACTCCTTCTTTTATCTTTCTTTCCCTCATTCTTTCCTGTACACCAGGAAACCATTTACTGCACTGGGTGGTAACCATATAACCAAATTACAGCGCCTGGTGGTTTAGTGGGTAATTGCGGCGCTTCAATCCGACTGAGCCCATGGAGGTTTATATCCAAAGGGTGGCTGGGGTTATTGCTCACATGCCACTCAGAGATGAGTGAGGCTGGTCACTCTCATCTTAAATGACGAACATCCCTAGCCTTGGACTCCTATGCTCCTCATGGGGCAACGTAGGATTGGATGATGGATGGACGGATGAAGTGTTTTTTTTTTTTTTAATGCAAGGAAGAAGGAACCAAGGCAAGAAGCCTGCAAACCATTCCTTCCAAGAAAAATAAAGCAAAATCAATACAAAAGAGAGCCAAATTCAAGATCCAATCATTTCTTGAAAGACTGGAGATCATAGGAAGTAGGAAATACAGACAGAAGGAGACAGCAGAAGTAGACTGTAGCACCAGTTGAGCAGGGCAGTACTCCCAAGGTGAATGGAAGGCTGATGACAGGGAGAGCTGGAGCTCCCGTTTTATCAGCACTCAGGACTTGTTCCTGACCATCCCCCTTTGTTGAACTTTTTCAGTGTCTCAGTAACACAGAGAGTAGACCAGCATGCTCCCCAATACAAGTTTCTCTAACTGTCAACACCAAACTACATGCACACTGCACACTACACTTCCTTTTCAAAATTTTTAAAAAAGAAAATGGCGCACATAAATCATGCCTCGGAGTCCCGGGGGGTGGGGACCACAAATGCCCCCACCATCCGCCCCTCTCCTGGTGACGACTCACAGAGTTGCCTGGAACCACTGTCTGACTCAATCCTTCTTCATTTCTGTACATTCGCAGCCTTTCCTCTAACTTTCACTCCGTTGACCACCACCTCTTCTCCTCTAAACCTCACCCTCTCTTTCTCTCTGAGACTCAGCTGTATGAGGTAACTGACAGCAAACTCTTTTCTGTATCCTCCTACTTTCTCTATTCTCATTTCAAAGCCAAAGGTGGCTGTTGTGTATATGTATGCAATGATCTATCTTGCTCTCGTGTTCCTGAACTTGATTCTTTTGAATCTCTACTCTCTGGCTTCGGCTTTCCTGTCATTCTCTGACTAAATACAGTAGGCGCGGAAAGTATTGACGTTTTTTTGCCGACGTAATTCTTCTTCGCGTTAAGTAAAGTACGGTCAATACTACCCTCCTGTGTGATGCGAAATGAGCTGACGCTTTTTCAACGGGAGCTGGCAACCCTGCTTGATAGGTTTGGCACCACAGGAGCAGGCTCAGTAATGTTTGGGCAGCCACAGGAGGAGGATTGTCTCTGTGTGTGATGCACCACGAGGGCATGTTTTGACTCAAATAACACAGTTATTTGGTTACCTACCACATTCTCATCATGCCTAAAGTAACCACAAGCAAGGACAAACGTGTGGAAGTGATTACTTTATACAAAGCTGGCCACAAACTCCCATTTATTGCAAATCAGATGGTGTTAGACTGAGGACAGTGCAGAGACTGGTGAAGCGGTTCAAGGACAGTGGGGAGGCCATTCCTCCCACTCCACTTCCCAAGCCTGGGAGACCTCGTAAGACAACCTTCAGGACCCGTCAGCTGATCTCAAGGCAAGTTAGCAAGGATCCAAGGCTAACAGCA
>JAGKTI010007669.1:0-14351 GCA_018397915.1 Birgus latro | reverse complement strand
CCACCCCTGAATCACATCTTTTATATATTTCTGCCCGGAATCGTGCTAAGTCTGTTCTTCGCTCTGCTAAAACAATATCATCCGTGCTAAATGTTCTCAACTCTCGAACTCGAATTCTTCTCGCTCCTTCCGGCATCTTGCCAAAAACCTTTCTAACAACTTTACCTCATCATCCTTCCCTCCTCTTTTCTTCTCTGATGGCTCTGTAGCTATTTCTTCTACTGATAAAGCAGATCTCTTTGCTCAGACTTTCTCCTCCAATTCCACCTTAGACAATTCCGGTGCTATTCCTCCATCACTTCCCCCCTCTGACTTCCTCTTGACTGACATCAAAATTTCTTCAGCTGATGTATTTTCTGCCATCACTGGCCTCAATACTAACAAGGAATATGGGCCTGATGGAGTCCCTCCTATTGTCCTCAAAAACTGTGTTTCAGTGCTTACACCCTGCCTAGGTAAACTCTTTCGCCTTTGTCTATCAACTTGTACCCTTCCTTCTTGGCGGAAGTTTGCTCTCATTCAGCCAGTCCAATTGCTTTAACATCCTGTGTCTCAAAAGTTTTCGAGTCTGTTCTGAACAGGAAAATTTTAAAGCATCTTTCCTTTCACAACCTTCTTTCTGATCGTCAATACGGGTTCCGTCAGGGACGCTCCACTGGCGATCTTCTCACCTACCTTTCAGACTCCTGGTCATCCTCCTTTTGGGACTTTGGCGAAAGCTTTGCCATTGCACTTGACATCTCAAAGGCTTTCGATCGAGTCTGGCATAAATCTTTAATTTCCAAACTGCCCTCCTACGGTTTCTATCCTTATCTGTGCCTTCATCTCTAGCTTCCTTTCCGGTCGTTCTATGACCGCTGTTGTAGACGGCCATTGTTCTTCTCCTAGACCTATCAACAGTCGTGTTCCTCAGGGCTCTGTCCTATCACCAGCTCTCTTCCTTTTATTCATCAATGACCTTCTAAGCTGTACATCTAACCCTATCCACTCATATGCTGATGATTCCACCCTTCACCTTTCCATTCGGTTCCTGCAACGTCCATCTCAGCAGTTACTTCAACAAAAAAGGGATGAGGCTATGGTACACCTAATGTCTAACTTGGCTCGTATCTCTGATTGGGGTAAAAATAATCTTGTTATTTTTAATGCATCAAAAACTCAGTTCTTACACTTATCAACCCGACAAAATCTTCCTCAGGATTACCCACTAATGTTTAATAATGTCCAGCTCAGTCCTGCATCATCCTTGAACATGCATGGGGTTTCTTTCTCTTGGGATTTGTCTTGGAAAGAAGATATTACATCTCTTGTGAAATCTGCTTCCAAGAGATTAAGTGTGCTAAGCTGATTCCGAACTTTCTTTACCCCTGCACAGTTGTTGACCTTGTACATGGGTTTTATTCGCCCGTGTATGGAGTACAACTCTCATGTGTGGGGAGGCTCCCCACATGCAGCTCTTCTCAATAGGGTGGAGTCAAAGGCTTTTCGTCTCATTAACTCTCCTCCTCTTACTGATTCCCTTCAACCTTTGTCTCTTTGCCGCATTGTTGCATCTTTATCTCTTTTCTATCGCTACTTCAATGGTCACTGTTCCTCTTAACTGTCTGCTTGCATCCCTCCACCTCTATGACGGGCATGTAGTACCCGTCTAGCAACAAACTCTCATCCCTTTTCTGTCCAACTCTCTAATGCAAGAGTTAACCGTTACTCCCAGTCCTTCATTTATGCAACTGGTCATCTCTGGAACTGTCTTCCTCTATCTGTATTTCCTACTTCCTATGATCTCCAGTCTTTCAAACGCAGTGTGTCCAGGCATCTTGAAATGAACGGATCTTGAATTTGGCTCTCTTTTGTATTGTTCTTGCTTTTTCTTCGAAGGAACAGTATGCAGGCCTGTGGCCTTTGGTTCTTTCTTCCTTGCGTTAAAAAAAAAAAAGTTCGAGTTGATCTGTTGCATAAACGAAGGACTGGGAGTAACGGTTAACTCTTGCATTAGAGAGTTGGACAGAAAAGGGATAAGAGTTTGTTGTTAGACGGGTGCTACGCGCCCGTCACAGAAGTGGAGGGATGCAAGCAGACAGTTCAGAGGAGCAATGACCATTGAAGAAGCGACAGAAAAGAGATAAAGATGCAACAGTGCAGCGAAGAGACAGAGGTTGAAGGGAGCCAGTAAGAGGAGGAGAGTTAATAAGTCAAAAACCCTTTGACTCCACTCTATTGAGAAGAGCTGTATCCTCCCCACACATGAGAGTTATACTCCACACAGGGGCGAATAAAACCCATATATAAGGTCAACAACTGTGCAGGGGTAAAGAAGGTACGGAGTCGGCTTAGCACACCTAATCTCATGGAAGCAGATTTTACAAGAGATGAAATATGATCTCTCCAAGATAATTCCCAAGTGAATGAAACCCCAAGCATGTTCAAAGATGGTGCAGGATTGAGCTGGATTATTAAACTTTAGTGGGTACACCTGTGGAAGATTTTGTTGGGTTGATAGGTGTAAGAACTGAGTTTTTGATGCATTAAAAACAAGATTATTTTTACCTCAGTCAGATATACGAGCCAAGTCAGACATTAGGTGTGCCACAGCCTCATCCCTTGTTTGTTGAAGTAACTCCTGAGATGGACGTTGCGGAAATCAAATGGAAAGGTGAAGGGTGGAATCATCAGCATATGAGTGGATAGGGTTAGATGTACAGCTTAGAAGGTCATTGATGAATAAAAGGAAGAGAGTTGGTGATAGGACAGGGCCCTGAGGAACACCACTGTTGATAGATTTAGGAGAAGAACAATGGCCGTCAACAACAGCGGTTATAGAACGACCAGAAAGGAAGCTAGAGTTGAAGGCACAGATAGAAGGATAGAAACCGTAAGAGGGCAGTTTGGAAATTAAAGATTTATCCCAGACTTGATCGAAAGCCTTTGAGATGTCAAGTGCAATGGCACAGCTTTCGCCAAAGTCAAGAAAGGAGGATAACCAGGAGTCTGAAAGGTAGGTGTGAAGATCACCAGTGAAGCGTCCTTGATGGAACCCATACTGACGATCTGAAAGAAGGTTGTGATAGGAAAGATGCTTTAAATTTAGAAATGACCGAAAACTTTTGAGACACAGGATGTTAAAGCAACTGGATGATAGTTAGAGGGTTGGGAATGGTCACCCTTCTTTGGGTGCAATAAAATCATATTGTATCCTATCGTTTCTAAGCTGCTTGATCTCTGGCAACCTCCCTATTCAGTGCCTATCCCTGAGATCACACTCCATGACATGATCTCAGGTCTTTTTCTGTCTGCCTCTCACAACTCTACTCTTAATGTTCACGCCTCTCACTTTCCCAGCCCAGCTGTCATCCTCCATCTTCTCCATGTGCCCAAACCATCTCAACCCGCCAATCCTCATCTCAATAATGTTTTCATATATATTTTTATACTCTAACTCCTGATGCAACATTAATCAACTTACATAATGCAAATAAAAATTCCCCAATTATATGTAACAGAGGGAGCATACAAAGACAGAAAAATGTTATCATTTCTATATTTTCTGTGCAGAACTAACCATCAGCTTTATATCTCCTTGCTGGGTATTTAGCCAACAATTGCTGGTGTGTTTATACATCAAGGTAATTTGGGGAAAAAAATTGAGGTTCATTTGTGGTACACTGGAGGGTTAGAGTAGTCCTTAGGTTTGGTTCATCTGATGTCTGTCTGTCTATCCATCCATTGCAAGATGCCTTAATGCCATGAGGGGTGACCATGAACAAATTTCTATGTTGCCCTGTCTTCTATTGTTTGACTGACCTTTCAATTCAACACCCCTCTCTCTCAAATTTCTCTCCACTCCATCCCTCCATCCCATCCTTGGTCTCCCCCTCCATCTGACTCTCATAAACCATTCTCAATGTTGGCCTGTCCACTGCTATTTGGCTTACCAGTCTCTAACACACACATCCCACTGTCTCGATAGCTCTCCACTCCATTCCTTCATCTCATCCTTGGTATCCCCCTCCTTCTCTCCCCTCCACCTGACTCTCATACACTCTTCTAGCCAGTCTCTCATTCTTCATCCTTTCCACTTTGCCAAACCATCTTGAAGTATTTCTCTCAACACTTCAATCACAAAACAAGATAATTTCAAATGAGTCACACCAGGTACTGACTACCGCATGTTTTTCACTCATGTAACTTAACTAAAAGTTTAGTTTTTGTGGTGCTGGTTACCTCATTTAATTTTGTTTATAGTCTCCAATATGCATGCATGCATGCGTCGGCCTTGGTCTCCTAATGGTGGCTCTCCATGCTGCTCAATCTCTGGCAGTACCCCTATTCAGTCCCTTATCCCTGAGATCACACTCTATGACCTTCTCCCAAGTCTTTTTCTGTCTGCCTCACGCAACCCTACCCCAAACATTCACACTTCTCACTTTCTGCACCCAATTGTCACCCCTCCCATCCTCTCCACATTCCCAAACCATCTCAATCTACCTCTCCTCAACACCAATATTTTCCACTCCCATCCTACCTCTCAACACTTTGATCATAAAGATAGCGCCCCCTCCCCCAGGCCTCACACTCAAGGATGCAGTGCACATCCACCTAATCATTATCATTTCTGCATGTCTGAGCCTGCGAATATCCTCTTCCTTTGTTGCTCAGGTCTCACTACCACAGAGCATTACACTACACCTCTACATATACAGTATACCCTATATATTTTTTAAAAATAATTTTGACAGTCTGTTTCTATATACAGTATATGTAACAATATGTTGCAGCACAGATGATTTGCCACACAATAGGGCCAAGGAAATTACGCTACATGGAGATTCACAGATGAGTGACACTGTGTTTATGCAAAGCTCTTAGAGAATATGAGGCAGTAGAAGGTTGAAAGGAATAAGGAAGTGAGCTTGGAGAGAAGGTGAGAAAGAGAAGAAAAAAAAAGTTGTTGTTTTACATTACTATGATCCCCACTACAGTAAGGTATACGGATGCAATGCCTGACCTTACCTTGTGACACCCTGTGGAGATCTCAGCCACTCAACCTCAGTTACGTAGTGCCGTTGCATCCATCACATTCTTGAATATGTAGCCAACTCTAGCTTGTTGTAGTGAGGCCAGGTGTAGTATGCAGGAAGTTGTGATGTCTTTGAACTCCTGCAGGAAGGCATCCAATTTCAACCTGAAGGCTGCTACATGGCAGGTCAATATGTTCACGAGATATCTGGGTAGGGTGTTGAACAGCTTAAGCCCTGTTATAGAGAAACTGTTGGTCCCTAGGGTCCTCATGCTTTGGAAAGTTATGAGTCTGATGTAGCAGGCTCTTCCCTTCTCGCTATGGAACCATAATTCAGGCTTGGGTAGTACCAGACTCCTCGATAGGGTTAACATGCTGGCTTCATCCCTGGTGGAAAGACACAAGTCAAGGATGAGTGCAGTGGGAGAAAAAAAAAAGTTATTTGAGAGAAACACGTGGAGTTATATGGAAAAACAGAAATGAAATTGAGGAAGTGATGATGCATTGTAGTACTGATGTGGAGAAAACTAAAAATGTTAAGAGAAATACTTCGAGATGGTTTGGCCATGTGGAGAGGATGGAGAATGAGGCTGGCTAGGACAATGTATGTGAGGTGGAAAGCAAAACTAAGGATAAGATGGTCCGATGGAGTGGAGAGAGATATTAGAAGAGTTGTGAGCTGAAGGTATGTCAACCAAATGGCAGAGGACCGAGCACCATGGAGGCAATTTGTCTGTGGCCACCCTTTGCGAGATTAAGGTACTGTATCTGGTTCAGTACATTAGACAGGTTGACAAATAAATAAATAAACAAGGTCAAAGGGTATCTGCTGGTGCTGCAAGATTTCCTGTAAATGTCTGTTACCATGGCCTCAATGACATATATCGGAAAAAAAAAAATCATACCAAAAGGGTCAGACACATTCTACTTTTTTTTTTTGAGGGGGGGGTATATTAACGATTATTTAGTGCACAGCTTCTACCTTTCCTTCAAAAATTTTACTGCTTGATCTTTTTAAAAACATTTCACTACCTTTCTTCGTGCCTCCTCCCTCCCTCCCTTGCTGGATGGTGTAGAGGGTGAAGGGCGGCCTTAATCTTGTCATCCTTTCTCATATCTATGTTAAATCTTGTAGGCTCACATCCCCTCTTATTTCTCAACAGATAACTTTATGTGGCAGTAGGCACCATGTTATTCCTGCTTCATGTGTACTAAATAAACTTACTGATAATTCCTCACATAACTCTCCATTCACTCTCATGGATGTACAACAGCTGTCAATTCATAAAATTTCATCACCAACCTGACAATCCATTCATTAAGAGACAACTTTCTTACAGCTCATTTGTATTATCGCCCACGGAATTCTATTAAATGCCTTCTCCAAAACTACAACCATCATCCACTCACTTGATGTAGCCCTGTCAACTTCTTCCTTCCCCATTCTTATTTTATCTTTATGTGTCCTCTCTTGTTTCTCCCAATTTCATCCTGTCAATTTTTATTACCTACTTTTCTAGTTCAGGTGGCTCTAACCTGAGTGACAAGCCTAATGGTTTCCTGTAACTGAAGAAACTGTTTACAGTGCTGGGTGGTAACCATATAACCAATAATGGAGTGACGTGGCATCTGCTATGGCGCCTGTAAACTGGGTGGACTAACAAAAATCTGGCATCCACTCAGGAACCAAGCCTCCACAATATTCCCAGAGCCTCACCATGGTGAGATAATGTCTGCTGCAAAGGAACATTGGTTCACTGTATAAGATGGTCCTGCAGGGGCAGCTGCTTGCCTGCATCTGATGAGTCTGCCCAGCCAGATGACTGGGGTTGATCAACAACAATTACAATTTTAATTTGTTGAGGTATTTCTCCTGCAGCTGTTGGGCAATGGATATTCCTTTATACTCACCTTCTTCCTTACCATGTTCTAATGACACTTTCCATATCAAGATTCTGATCAAACAGCTTGAACACTAAATGCACAATCAAAACAGTATCTTTACACAGATGATTGAGTTTCACAGTGAGCATTACTGCTGTTAGCATTTCCTTCCTCAGGCAAACAGTTCTGAATGATAGTTTATATCACAAGTTGCATAAACCTCATGCTTTTGAGGTGCTGATGATATGACAGGGATCGTTTCGTTTTCGTTTTGTTTCGTTTTTGAAGGCTCCAACATGCTTGCATGTGTCGGCCTTGGTCACCTAATGGAGGCTCTCCACGCTGCTCGATCCCTGGCAGCCTCCCTGTTCAGTCCCTTAACCCTTAAGTCACACTTAATGACCTCGTCCCATGTCTTTCTCGGTCTACCCCTCCCCCAATATTAACACCTCTCACCCTCTGTACCCAATTATCATCCCCCATCCTCTCCACATGTCCAAACCACCTCAGCCTACATCTCCTCATCACAACACCAATACACTCCAGTCCCATCCTACCTCTCAACTCTTCCATCGTAAACCCAGCCCCCCCAGGCCTTGCACGCAGGGACGCACTGCACATCCACCTAATCATTGTCATTTCTGTACGTTTAAACCTGCGAATATCCTCTTCCTTTACTGCCCAGGTCTCACTACCAAACAGCATCACACTCCTAACACATGCTGCATACAAAGACCCCTTAGCACGTAAGGAGAGTCTTCTCAATGTCAGGAGAGGCAACAGCTCCCTGAACTTCTTCCAACCACTTCTCACCCTAGCAACCGAGCTAACTCCAGCCCCACCTCCGGCACATAACATGTCTCCCAAATAATGAAACTCCTCCACACACTCAAGAGACTCACCTGCAAGTTCAACCCTCTCACGCCTAACAATCTCCACCTGCTCTCCCCGACATGCCGCACACATGAAATCAGCATTATCTCGCAGTCTACCTCTAATACCACTACATCTCTTGTGCACCCACTTATCACAAACACTACACAAGATGGAATTACTTCCCACACCCTTGTGGCAAACTGCACATGGCCACTCTCCCTCTCCTCTGATTGTACTGCCACCAACCCTATATATCATCACTTTTGTTTTATCTGCATTTACCCTTAAGCCCTTGTACCCCATACCATCTCTCCACTTCTTAAATCTTTCCTCCACCTCCTTTTCATTCTCCGCAATCAACACCAAATCATCAGAATACAACATCTCCCATGAGAGTCCATCTCTGAAGTCATGTGAGAGGGCTTCAAGCACCATGATAAACAACAAGAACAAGGGACTCAAAACTGACCCCTGATGCACACCAACATTCACGGAAAACTCATCACTCAAAGCTCCATTCACTCTTACCTGGGTGCGAGCACCCATGTACATGGCCATAACCACCCTAACCAGCCATTCTTCCAACCCTAGCTTTCTCATTGCCCACTTCACCACCTCTCTAGGGACTCTGTCAAAGGACTTTTCCAAATCAACAAAAACAAAATACAATTCCCTTTTCTTTCCAATACAAGTAAATAAAAAGTAGACTAATTAGAGAACATTTTTAAATGGTTCGTCCACTGTTTCAACACATAAAGATGGGAAAATGTAAAGATATATAATTTTTAACCGTGTGTACAATCAAACCTTCTCCCTAATATGTGCTGGTGGACCATGCGCTGGCTCAACATTGCTAAGCCTCTCCCTGTCCCTGTCAAATGTCTCATTCAGCTGCTCTTTGGAACTCTCTTCCCCAGATTACTTCCCCCAAAACCTCAAGACAAACTGTTACAGACCATTTTAGGAATGGAGGACACCTGTTGCCTTGTGTATGTAGTGTATGGATTTTTTCCCCTAAATTTAATTTATTTTTCCTTCTCTGTTCACCTTCAGCTATTTCCTTCTGTCCTAGTTTTTCCCCTTCCTTCCAAGCCTTACATTTGGCCACCAGGTACAACTCCCTATCTGTTGGTGAAGGCAAAGCTAGGGGCAATAACAGATTGAAAAATGGTTAGGTACATAAACTGGTAGATTGGCAGATGAATACACGAACAGCTTGATAGATGGTTAGACTAATAGATACACAGAGATTTTTATGATACAATGTTCCTCTTTTTTAACTTGGACCTTTGAGCCTGTAACAAGTTTTCCATAAACTAACCTGGGATTCAATGTATCATCTGGGTTATCACACTAAACTCCTCTAGCTACTCATTTTGCCTTTTCTCTCTCTCTCTCTGCCCCTGGTGTTAACAGGCTGGCAGCTTCATATCATCATTGCTAACCACTCTTCTATCCATACAAGAAAATGTACTGAAGGGGTTAAGGGTGGACCAACATGTGCCTCTGATAACATTACATAAAGAAAAGGAGTTGAGCAAACTAAAAAAGGGCCCTGGTAATAGGAACAAATGATTACAGGCCAAGTGGAGGACAGAAGAGTGACTGAAAAGGCGTAAAAGACTGTTTTGTAATATACTGGTGTGGATTTTTTTTTTTAATGCAAGAAGGAACCAAAGGCTAGAAGCTCCAAGAAAAAAATAAAAACTAGAAAAACGAGAGTCAAATTCAAGATCAGTTCATTTTGAGATGCCTGGACAGTGTTTAAAAGACTAGACAGATGCTTTCTTGGGGTGGCACTCTATAACCTGTCAACTCTATTGCCTGGTCATACAAACGTGAACTCCCTACCTATTTCCCTGAAAGGAGGGCCACTTTAGCCTGTAGCTGACTTGGTGCACACTGCAGATGAACCTGGGTCTACAACTACTGTATTACTATAACTACAGAAATGGCTCTGGCAAAGGTTATTTCAGTACACATAATATCACTGGTTGCATGTGCTATTTGTTTGTACTATGCCCATACCAAAATGAACAAATACTGATCGATACTTCTCCCTTTTATGGTCTCTACAGGCCAAAGGGAGATCAAGTGTGGGGGGGAGGTTCAAACTGTGTACTGATGTAGTGTGTTAGCCCTGTTGCTTCTATATAATAATTAGACACATGGAGCTCTAGTGAGTTTAAGTGCTGGAAATGGCTGCGGCACAAAAGGGTCTACTTCCCACAAGTGGTTGGGGTTTATCATCTCTGAACTTCCACGACAGGGTAAGGCCACGACAGAAGTGCCTCCAGGCTACCGTACCCTCACACACCTTTCTCTCTCTCTCTCTCTCTCAAACACTCCTCTTCCTCTTCCCACTCTTCAATGTACTGTTCCACTCCCTTCCTCCTCACCACATAAGGTCTGTATCTACCAACATCACCCTCTATAGCATTAACAGAACTGGATAATGGATGGGTTATCATAAGGACCAAATTACTCAAGGTCTGAAAGATTTGTGAATGACTGTGCAGCCCATTTAACTAGGCATGCTGCTGGTAGTTCTATTTATTACCTCCTTTTCTTGTTATTATTCATCACTGCATCCCTATGCAGGACAAATTCAGGATGATATCTGTATAGCCAGTCCTCATTAGCTAACTACTCGATTAGAAAGCACTGATCATTCAAGCATGTGTGATCTTTTCTCCATAATCTTTAGTCATTTCCTTACCCCTATCCTGAAGCTCTCACAGCAGCATTGCATGCTATGTCTTCCTCGGTCTGAATTCCCTCCACTATCCAACACTGTTAAGAGTGGTAATAGCTGTGTATGTGGGTGCTCGCACCCTGATGAGAGTGAATGGAGGTTTGAGTGATGAGTTTTCTGTGAATGTTGGTGTTCACCAGGGATCAGTCTTGAGCCTTTTGCTGTTTATCATGTTGCTTGAAGCCCTCTCACATGACTTCAGAAATGAACTCCTGTTAGAGATGTTGTATGCCGACAATTTGACGTTGATTGCAGAGGATGACAGAGAGGTGGAGGAAAGATATAGGAAGTGGAAATGGTATGCAGCACAAAGGCTTGAGTGTATATGCAGACTATCCAAGGTTGGAGGCAGTACTGTCAAAGAAGAGGGAGAGTGGCATTGTGCGATTTGCCACAAGGGCGTGGGAAATAATTTCATTTTGTGCGGTGTTTGTGATTCATATGTGCATAAGAGATGTAGTGGTATTTGAAGTAGACTGTGCGATAATGCTGATTTCGTGTGCAGTGTATCAGGATGAGCATGTGGAGACTATCAGGCGTGAAAGGACTGATCTTGCTGGTGAGTCTCTCATGTGTGTGGAACAGTTTTGTTACTTGGGAAACATGTGGTGGAGCTAGCTCTGTGACTAGAGAGGGGGTGGTTGGAAGAAATTATGGGAGCTTTTGCCTCTCCTGAGACTGAGAGAACTCTCCCTCCATGCTAAGGGATCTCGGTATGTGGTAGGTGTGTAATGCTGTATGGTAGTGAGACCTGGACAGTAAAGGATGAGGATATCTGCTGGCTCAAGAGTTCAGAAATGACAATGATTTGGTGGATGTGCAGTGCGTCCTTGCATGCGAGGCCTGGGGGGCGCTTGGTTTACGATGAAGTATTAAGAGGTAGGTGGAGACTGGAGTGCATTTGTGATGTGATGAGTGGTAGATTGAGATGGTTTGGGCATGTGGAGAGGATGGGGGATGGCAGTTGGGCAAAGAAATGCGAGGCGTTAATGTCAGGGGTTGCGAGGTAAACAAAAAAAAATGTGACCACTCAGGGATATGGGACTAAAGAGGGAGGCTGCTAGAGTTCATGCAGCTTGGACGGCTACCATTAGATGGCCAAGGCCGATGTATGCAAGCATGTTTCTAAAAGCACATAAAAAATAAAATACATAATGCTCCATTCCTTTGTAACCACTAGTCTTACCTGAGTGGGACTGCGGAAAGCAGGCATACCTGTAGCTGGGAAGGATATTTTCAATCACAACCTAACCCAAACTTCCAATCACAATCTTCCTATGCCCCATGATAAGTCAATTATATATTATGCACAGCAGAGCCATGAAATATTTAACTACATAACAATCACCAACTATAAGATCCCACTGCGCACATACCAACTTAACGCAAATTGGTTATTTCTCAATGTTCCAACATGAGCTGCGAAGGCATAAAACATTTTCCAACTAAACCATTGTACACGTACTCAACCCTCTTCTGATACATTACTAGTTGGCCACGAGATACTCTGGATGATCTTGGGATGATCAACGACCATTTTAGAACAGGGATGTCCAAACAATGTTATGTGGTGTCTCCGCCGTACCTACAACTAAGCAATCATGGAGGTTCGTCAGCTCCAATCTTGGTATCTCGCCTCGTCACATGAAATGGCACTGTAATAACTGCATTTCTGCAGTACTACTGCTGACCTTCAGTCTGTTATATTCATGTATACTTTCCTGCGCAAAAAAAAAAAAAAATGTATCCTCCCCCTCCAAAATGAGAGAGAAAAAAATGCAAGTAACAAAACTCACCTGCTCTCCCTTCGTTTTCCTCTGCTGTCAAGTGTCAGCCTGTTTTGCGTCGCATCTCGAACTCGAAGGGAAAACATCGTTGTTTAAAAACTAATAATTTCTTTAAAAAGCATAATACCAAGTTTAAAATATTAAAATAATACACAGTAAATAATTATAATAGAATTTACTCTACGAATTATTATTAGAAACATCAAAGACAATTAAATATTTCTAAAAATCAAGAAACAAAACTCACCTATCCCCTAAGCTCCCGCTTCCGTCTTCTTCTGCAGCAGGTTGCTGCCAGTGGTGGCTGCCACTTCTACAGATTTATCTGCAGATCTACAGATTATGTGGGTTTTTCAGATTCAGATTTTGCCTGTAAACATAAACTTAATTTACAGATTTCCATACTGTCATTTTCATAATTAAAAAAAAAAACAGACCACTTGGTGGATAGGAAGAAAGCAATATAGATATTTCAGCCTTTTGATAGTTTAAATTTCCATCTTACGTGCTGTCTGTGATCTACTGGCTTAATTGGAAGTTGCTTAGTAAAACAAACCCTTGTTTAGCGGAAGGAGAACGACATACTTTCATCTTGAAACACTTTGTATTTGCATCATGGCTTGGGCCCAGTGCTATACTGGGCTACTATGAGTGATTGAAGTTGGTTTATCACATCACAACAATATCTAACCCCTTGCCAGCTTAGCTCATGACTCGGTGTAAGACTGGGAGGTTAATTATCGCCCGCCTTTAGAAGGCGGAGCGATAATGTTTTTGCCTGCCTCTTTGTTTGTTGGTGTGCGGTCTTACCTAATTGTATCTTTAGGAATGAGTCAAGCTCTTACTATACCGTGTCTTGAACCATTTTTATCGTACGTATCCTTAAATCTATGAATTGTTTTGGCACACACTTTTTCATTTGGTAGTGCATTCCACTGATCAATTGCCCTATTTTGGAAACTAAATTTCCTTACGTCTTTATTGCCTCTCCTTATGCAGTTTTTTGCAGTGTCCTCTTGCTGATGCTTCTCTAAAGGTTATATATTCATTTATGTCTATTTTCTCCTTCCCTGATATGCATTTATATAGCATAATCATGTCTCCTCTTTTCTATCTCTCCTGTAGTGTAGGTAGATTCAGTTTTTCTAGTCTTTCTTTGTAGCTTAGATCCCTTAAGCTTGGTACCCATCTTGTAGCGGCCCTTTGAACTTCAATCTTATCTACATTTTTTAGATGACTCCAGACTACTGACGCATACTCCAGGGTTGGTCTGATGAATGATGTTATCTTTCTTAGGATGTCTTCATTTATGTATGTGAATGCTATTCTCATATTTGCATGCAGTGTATACATGTTCCGTACTTTCTCACAGGTGTGGTCAGCCGGAGATAGTCTGTTATTGATAATCACACCTAGGTCCTTCTCTCTTTCTGATATGTGTAGGGTTTTACTTCCTAACTTATAATCCCAAACAGGTCTTTTTCCACTTTTACCAAACTTGATTACATGACACTTGTCCACACTGAATTCCATTTGCCATGTATTGCTCCGTTCATGATGTTTATTTGATTCTTCTTGTACCTCTTTACAAGAGTCTCTCCTTTGTATTTTTGCATCATCAGCAAACATATTTAGATAGCTTTCATTTCCAATGTTGCTACCTATGCCATTTACATACACTAAAAACATAATTGGTGCCAGCACTGAGCCCTGTGGAACTCTGCTAGTCACTTCTCTCCATGATAATTTCCCCTTACTACTGTTCTCATTTCCCCTTTTTTGAGCAAATCTTGCATCCAACAGTGCAGTTTGCCTCGGATTCCTCCTTGATGGTACAGTTTTCATAGAAGTCTTTGGTACGGTACTTATCAAATGCTTTCTTCAAATCTAAATAGATACTGTCCACCCATCCTTCTCTTTTCTGTAATGTTTCACTTACTCTACCATAGGAGCTCAGCAGATTAGTAACACATGATTTTTCCCTTCCTGAAACCAAACTGTTTTTCTGTTATACTGTGTTCTAGATGTTTTA
>JAGKTI010007668.1:14383-36114 GCA_018397915.1 Birgus latro | reverse complement strand
GTGTGTGTGTGTGTGTGTGTGTGTGTGTGTGTGTGTGTGTGTGTGTGCAGGCATGCATGTGTGTTTGTTTTTGCCACTTAACCCATCCCCACCAAGAATCTGACGCTTGACCCACTCAAACACTGGAAGTCTTTGATGCAAGTGTAGAAAGTGGAGATCATAAAGAGAAAAACCAAGGGTGAGAGGAACTGCTATAGCCAAGTTCTACAAAGTGAGTCCACCATTCGTACGATTCTGGCCAAGAAGGACGTCATTCTGAACACAGCTCAGACTTATGGCAGCTCTCGCATGACAACAGGGTATGAGTGACTGACCCAGCTCTTGTTGTGATGGAGAGATTCTTTATTAGGTAGGTAAATGTCCCAAAAATATCATGAAAATGACTCAAAATAGTGAACTTGGGCATGACTTGGGTCTCATGGAACCCTTTAACACGTAAACGTAATTGGTTTCTATAATGCATGATCCTACTGAGCGGTGCTTTCTGAGTACAATATTCCTGTGTTACAGGAGAGGGCACTGTTCTACTTACCTGTCAAATTTAAAAGAAGTAAACCATACAACAGCCTACAGAAGTTCATAATAATATACATGCAAATGGAGAAAAGAAATCCACCAGACTGAGGCACCCTCTCTATAGTTCCTTAATGGAGAGCAATCTACTGCTACACTGAAACCCTTGCTATAATGAACAAACTGGGAGGAATGGTTAGTAATATATCTGCTAGTACAATATAGCCATACTGTACGAAATAGCCTAGGTCTGATATACAATAAAATCTTACTCAGTGGATACATAATGGAATTAAGCATGTTCAGTCTTACTTCAATTTTGAGGGTTTGTACCTTGATTCTACAGAGATAACATTATATATTTTCAATCTGTAATAACAGAACAGAAAAAACAACAAAAATCACTTTATTTACCGTTCACTTGGTCTATGGGCAGTTACCCCTTATGTCAACTGGTTTAATATATAGTACTGTATAATGAAGTTGTTCATTAGGGTCAAGGTGGCTGATATAACCAAAGTTCAGTTTAATGAGGTTCAATATTGAGAGGGTTTACTGTATATAACCTCTTTCCTACAAAGGTGAGATGCTGTGGAAGAATTCCTTCACATGGTGGCACTGACATCTGGCAGCACTACCAGATTATAAAAATGTCTCTCAGCTCCCTCTCTATCCCCCCAAAAATGGATGGCTGACAGAAGGTAGTCCACCAGGTTCAATTCCTGATGATGATGAGACTAAACATGGTGACACTGTGTAGTCTGGGTGGAGCTGCTGCAGCATCCATCCAGGAACCAGACCTGCTAATAAGTCCGTGCATTTCACTGTGGGATGGATGCTGATCTGACTGGTGAAGTAATGTCTACCACAAGAGGGTGCTGGATTCCTATAAAGAGTATGTGCTGTACTGTAACTGTAGGAATGCCCCACAGAATTAGTTGCTTACCTGTGGTTGATGGGCCTACTTGGCCAAACAGGCCAAAGTGAAGCAATAACATTCACATAAGCCTAAGACACAAAAATAAATAACTACAGAGGTGTACACAGGAAATAGTTTGTAAGCATGTCAGTGGTCTATTATGGTAAGAAGGTGGAGAAACCCACCAGCCACTTAACTCATATAATATGTTGGCAAAGTACATAATGTATGACAGAACAAAGCCAAGTTACAAGTCTTCTGTAAGCCAGGAAAACATCCATGACTTAACTGTACATAATTTATTAAGTTCCTAAGCTTGTCTGGGAAGTTTGTGTATCATGTAGACAGTATGCACTCTCATGTACTTTAGGTTGCCTATTACAGCAAGGCTATTCAAGTGGTGGCCCGCAGGCCAAATCCGGCCCTTGAGTAATTTTTTATTGGCCCTTTAACAGACTCAGAAGAATGAAAATAAATAACTAAACAAGAAAGTTTTGCATTTTTCTTTTATTTATGTGCTTAGCCGAAAATATAAGAGCAAATAATACAGTATGTGAATTTCTTGTTTTTTCCTATGTCTAAATGTTTAGACAGGGGAAGAAAAATTCAGGCAAAATAAATTTATGACCTTGCTGTCAATCTGAGTTTCAAAATCCGGCCCTACTCCTGAAGTAGTTGAACAGTCCTGTACTACAGTATTCTATAAAACCCTCTGAGTGTTCATTACTGAAAAAGAAGGTCTCCATTCTCACAAATCTACTAAACCATTAGGTCATTTCTATGGAGTATTGTGAATTATATGGTTATTACACCTTAAATATACAACACAGTATTGAATTTTAATATAACATTACTAATTTGTATTCTTAATTACCTGTACCATTTACAGAGATATCAATACTGTGTATAGGTATTTATACTTTCAAGCTGACCTGATAACTGGGACAATTATATTTTCATTGAGAGCAAAAGTTCAAAATCCAGTGCATCCTAAAATACCTGGAGAACTAAATACACATGGAAGGGATGGGATTTAAAGAAAGCAAACGGAAGATTTACTGCAGCAAGAGGCCATGACAAAACTTAGTACGATGCATACACAAACACATACATAACAGATTACAAGTTCACCTGTTCTACATCACACAGCAGCCATCTGAGTGAGTCTTGGAAACCTGACGAACAGGACTTCCACCAGCCACCTCAGATGCTATATCAGCCACTTCGTTGAAATCAGGGAAGGCCATAGTTGAAAGCTTGGAATGCACCACAGTGTCATCGACAGAAACTTCGAATGAAGCTTGTCATTGAAGAAATTATTAAATTAATTAGGTTTCAAGTGTCTCTATAAAAAAAAATCAAAGCATTAACATCCTATAATCAGAATTTTATGTACTCAGGGGGTTTACTTAACACCAGACTCTGACTGGATTTTATTAATGTACTGGTGCTATACAAATATAAAACAACAATGCTGAATTTGACATCCAGCATGGTGTGAACTGTCGGCCTTAAGATGCACAGAAATATGAGTCTGTAATAATATCAATTTTGAATTCTACAGAAGTACAGTATATGATGGGAACTTGTAAAGACAAGACTTGCCAAGATGCCTGTATATTATGGGATACTATAACCCACAGGTTTGATAGCACGTAATTTGAACTTTGTGCAAAGTAAGAGCTCCATTCATGATCAATTACTGTAAGAGTTAGGAGTATAAACTACTGTAATTTCTACTCCTGGAACTCTCAAATAAAAGGCATAACTAATTCACCTACATCCTATATCATCATACAGTATGACTCTTTGGTGGATGTATATAGGCATGTTTTCCAGTCAATAAAAAACCCATGAAGACTTCAGGCCACTGTCATAATCATGCACCAAGTTCTCCCTGGATATCCGATACAACAATATTAACGGAGTAGCATGAGTTATTTAAAGGGGTCACAATAACCCATGTTGTACTGTACTCAAATTCAATACAGTACTGAACAATTTGTGTAATTACTACCCCCTTCCAATTCACTTGACCTATATTTTTTTCACATTATTATGCTCAAATCTAGATATAACAGTACAACGTTGTTGTACAGATATATAGCACAGTGTGACTTTAATTAGAAACAATTTCACATTATTGTACTGTGTAAAATTATCTAGCATTAGACAAAATGAAACACCCTGTACCTTTGTGTGGCAAAACCAATGTAAAGATTAATGAAATGAGGTAGTATGTAACCTATTAACTGGTCAGAATCTATATTTACTGAAAAAGGTCACCAAGCACTAGCCAGTATAAGGTATACTAACTGTGACAACATTTTACAGTACATGCTTCCAGCCTTATTATTTTGTGACAGGTTCTGTGGACATAACTAATAAAATATGAAGAATGTAGCTAATGAGGTACAAATGCACCAATTTTAACTGCTCAGGGCTGGTCAGCCCAGTGTAAGGAGCTGTGGGCTAATCACAGGCCAGGCTGCAGCCTCATTCAAGTTAAATGATTCATACATACGTATGCAAGATACTGTTTTCCATTGTTTGGCACTCTGAACACATCCTTGATGATAAAATGTTAAGAGCAAAACCTATCTGTGAGTCCTGTTTCCTTTCTAACCATACATCCATATGTCCAAAATAAACTTTCCTCAATCCAGTCCTACAGACAAAAGTAAGTTTAAAGTGGTGAAGACTAACTATGGTATATTCTACACACATCTGACATAATGCTAAAATTAACCTAACACTTTCTGACAGAGAAATAGTAAGCTTCTGGGTTTGATGTTCTATTTAGTGGGGTAAAAATGCTTATATACCAATAATTTCATACTATAAATCATGTACGAAGTTTCTATAAGCATCTACTGTTCACATACTAATTAGCTATCATTAGTAATTCGTTGCTCAAGCATGATTGTTCTGTTACAGTATTACAGCAGTCACCCAGCATATGGCCATTCATCACTGCATGATGCAATTTCCTAAAGTTTCGATGTTTTCCTCCAAAGCTAAATGTGTCAAATTGCCTGAATAACTTCACATGTTGGGATTTGCTTGACACACATTTACATCGATACAAGAATGGCACTTCCTCAAAATGCCTCACAAACACCTATACTTCTGCCCTCCCCTCCCTTTGTCTCCCTCTCTTGCACTCACCCAGAGGGTGGGTGGTTAGTAGTACAGTACAATATTCTTAGCAGTGATAGCATACAATGCAACCACCAATGTCTGGCACTCATGGGGAAACACTTGTGCTGGTTAAGAATTTTTCTGGCTAACATAACATTATTCTTATGAAGTCCTCCCAAGAATTAAAACTGCTGACTTCCATTGCTGCGATATGTGCTGGCAGTGTGCAGGAGCAAAGTTTCATTTTAACAATAAAAGTACTGTAACTGAACTTGCTACTTTCTTTGGCTGACACAGAAGACTTCCTGCCATGTGTTCAACCCCTTTAGTATGGTGACCTTTATTTCATTCCTGCTACCAAGATGACTACTTAGTTATAAAATACCTTAAACTGAAAGGGCTAAGGGGAACTATATCTAACTCTTCTGGCAAAAAGATAAAATAAATAAATAAATTAATTAATTAATTAACTAAACTAAATGAAATAATCTAAGAGAACTAGAATATAACCACCATACTGAAGGAGTTATTACCCCCTCTCCCCATCTGCTGGTACATCTTAAGGATGTGGAAAGTGGATCAACTTTGAAGGAGCTAAATAATGATACATAAGTTGCTACTACTACCACCTATGACCTCAAGAAACACAAACAGATCTTGAAATTATGCCTCTTCTTCTTACTTCCCCTTTTGTAAAGCTCTCCCATCCTTAGCCTTTACCATACCTGTTCCCCCTTATGTACACATCTGTTCAGTATATATTCTTCCCTTCTAAATTCACCTTGTCTAAACTCACCAACCTCTAACCTAATCTATTACACTAATCTCCTAATTACCTGCCATTCCGTCACGATTCGGCGAATGCCATGTCAGATAATGCATTTTTCAGATAATACAGTACTATCCCAACAGCCCCTCTACTGGGAGCATAACCCCTACAAAAAATCCTAGACTGTATTGTATGACACTTTGAACATAGAAAATACAACCCCATTAGAGTTTTCCTGATAAACTGTACAGTACAGTACTTTACAATAAAATATACTACTACTGTATACTGTATGCAAGATGTTGTTGATGATTCCCATGTGGTTAGTGGCTTGCTGTTGGTTAATGAAGAAAAAAAAATGATAATGCAATAATTTAGTCAGACATTTGCTTGCCAGAAAATAACCTATACATACACCCTCGATATAACAAACTAATTGGTACCAGACCCTTGATGCTAAAGCTGAACACCATGCTGTTTGGTAATTTCCCAGGCATTGTGGCTTTTACTGAACAAAGGATCATTAAATACAGAGCGTTGTTCAGCTGAATGGCTCTTTTTCTCAAAAAATGCTTTATTAACCATATAACTCATGTGTTTATTCTTACCTTTCATGAAGGTAACTGCACTGCAAATAAAGACTGCAAGTAAGCCTCAGATAAATATACAGTGGGATCTCGCTAATAACGTCTAATTGGTGCCAGAAAAATGACGTTATTAGGGAAAACGTTATTTGCGTGACATTAAAATACATGTATAAAGGGATTATTGGTGCTGCCACCCCAGGACTTTTACCCATTTTGTCCCATTTGAAGCCTTTCTATCACTACTTTTTTTTTTTTTTAGATGAAATAATGAGATTACAGTAGTTATTAAATCATCATGAGCAATACAAAACTCACCTTAAAGGAGTTAATGAGGTGTTTGGTGTGATGATTGTTCCGAGACTTGCACATGGAGGCTACTGCGGTGTACCCCGACCCTTCGCTGGCCTCGTCCCCACTCCTGCCTCTCGTAATATTTCTTAGCCAGTGCAATATTCTTCTCTGTCTCCTCTAAGTTTCTCTTTATATTTCACACTGTAGGCTCAGGACAGTTCAGTCTCTTCACAACGTCAATGTTTCGTGCACCACTTTTAATCATTTCAACAATCTTATCCTTGACCGAATATGCACACTTCTTGTGGCTTTGTCTTTTACCTTTGAGTTCTTTTTTGGCAGTCACTTTAGAAGTTTCCTGGGTGTTCTGACAGCTAATCATTCCTTCCACCCCCACCCCCAGTCCCTAAAGGTACAGCAGAGGCCATTATCGACCACCAATCCTTGCAACCACCGGTTATAGGGGCGAAAATAACACGCGTCTCTGCACAGTAGAGCTGTACTCCACTGAGCACGGTAAACGTGTGCTGCACATGTGACTGTGTGAGCTGTGTGATTGTTTGAGCAAGTTTGAGCAAAAGGAGGGTACAAGTATGCTTTATTTGATTTAATAGAAGAACCTTATGAAATCAGTTCTTCTTCACGATAGTCTGTTATAATTTTTTCATTATATCTGGGATGGTAAATAAACGTTTCTTGCGAAATCTATTTCCCCTGTTGTTTTGGCAGTGTTCCACTGTGTTAACTCATTTGGTTTTCAATCGTAATGGCAAAAGGGAATGCCCTAACCTAAGTGTTTAACTAAACCTAACCTACCCTAGCTTAACTGTACCTAATAACCTAATCTAACTTAACCTTACCTAACCTAGATTTCAGTTGGGAAGTTGGGAAACAAAATCCACATTTTGGTACCCTGAGTAAAATACTTCCATCACGGCATCAACAAACAACCATAGGTACGGCTTAAGGACAGTAATGATAGAAACAGTGAGAAACCTTTCATCAGGAAAAGGTAATTTACTACCCTGAAAACAGTCAGAAGTATACAGAAAACAAATTGGAGGAATATGAACTACATTGGTAAGATCCTTCTACTGCTTCAAGTGGAGTGTTCCTTTACTTGAAGGAGCAACGACGTCATCAAGGTTGTGGCCAAAAAACGCTATCCAAGATGCGCCCGGACATTTCCCGCAAAATAACCGTTAATCGAGTGAATCCAAACGTTATTATGGAAACTGGGTAACTATTCTAAAGTACCGTTATTGTCGAAATTGTTATTGGCAAGATCCTACTGTATGTTTGTTTGTCACACCACACTGGTCAGTGATTCCCACATGTCCATTCTTGTACCGAACAAAATTTGTTAAATGAACATAACGTTCGGCCGGCTCAAGGTGGTCGTTAAAACCAAAATTCGTTGAAAGAGGGTTTGATATATCGAGGGTGTACTGTATCTGTTATTGTGGTGTCAGACAATCTGGAGTTTACTCTACCATATTGTATTTCTAAAGTAGATCTGGTGCATTTAGCTATGCACCATGGATCGTTAGCTCCCATTTACCACTTTTTTTTTTTTTATGCAAGGATGAAGGAAGCAAAGGTGAGAAGACTTAATTAATTAATTAATTAATTAAATAAATAAAAAATAAATAACTGAGCCAAATTCCAGCTCTGTTCATTCTGAGATGCCTGGACACACTGCAGTTAACCCTCAGCCGGCGACAGAACTATAAACAGACTGTGCAAAATCTAATGAAAAACTGCAGGGAAACTATATATAGACGTTTCTCCAAAAACTGTCCCCTGTGAATCCTAGCAGAGACTATACAGTATATAGTCGGCAATGTGTAAGTGCCCTAGAGCCTCAAATATCCCTACCTGGCAACATATGGGTCGCAGGTGGCTTATATAAGGTTGCTCACTCAGTGACTCAATCTGTTCCTAGCTCTTGGTACATAAAACTCCTTTGTTTCTCCTGTAAACCTCAATTTCTAATTTTCTTTTGATTTTTAGATCAAAGAAACAGGAAGGTGAGCATGGAAGTGAAAAAGTTGTTACATGACAGTATTGTGATACCAACTCTGACATATGGAAGTGAAGCTTGGACCCTGTTGGAAGGACAGAAGTCAAGAGTGAGAGCAGTGGATATGAGTTATTTGAGAGGAGCATGTGGAGTCACATGAAGAGACAGACTAACAAATGAGGAAGTGAAGGAGCGTTGTGGTGTGGTTGAGGACGTGATGGGAAGCGTTAGGAGAAACACGTTAAGGTGGTTTGGGCATGTGGAGAGGATGGAGAGTGAAAGACTGACGAGGAGAGTGTATGTGAGTGAGGTGGAGGGGGCGAGAGGGAGGGGGAGGCCGAGGATGAGATGGAGGGATGGAGTGGAGAGGTATATGAGAGAGGGGGGTGTGAGTTGGGAGCATGGTAGTGAAATGGCAGGGGACAGAGTGACATGGAGGCGATTTGTTTGTGGCCACCCCATGCGGGATTGAGGCGTCTGGCAATAGAAAGATAGATAGATAGATTTTTAGATATTGTTGACATACTCACGTCCCACACAAGGAGGAACTTTAGTGATGATGAGATACAATGTATTCTAGATCAGGATTTGGATGATGATTTCATTGATGATATTAGTAGTGATTCTACATTAGACAGTGATGGTGATGACACTGATAGTGGCGATGATTCACAACATGAGACTGCAGAGGAGTCAGATGATAATCTGTCAAGTTCAGAAGTTGATGGCAGTGATGACAGTGCTCCAGTTGGGTGGTTGAGTCATTCTCTAGTTAGTGGAGAATGACTGCCATTTACTGAAGACACAGGGGTCAATGTACTGTTTCAAAATCATCACGACCCACTGGAGATTTTGATGTATTTTGTAGACAGTGATACAACTGAACATATAGTGAGAGAAACAAATATGCCGCCAAGGTCTGTGAAGAAAAGAGAAGGAAATGGAAAATGATGAGAGAGTAGAGATCTGATGTGGAAGGAAATTAACGTTGGGGAGATGTATACCTTTTTAGGTTTGGTCATTTTACAAGGCACAGTAAAGAAGCCTACAATCTACTCATACCACTCCACCAACCAGATGCTTGCAACACCCTTTTTGCTGTTAATGAAATATAGCAACTGTTCCACATTGCATTAGAGTCTATGTATAGATTATGTTAAAACCTTACAAGTGGTAGAGTCTATATACAGATTATGATAAAAACCTTGCATAATGTGGTGTAACTACATTTACGTTCCAATCCCGTGGTCGGGGGCATGTATATAAAGGTGATTCTTTTTTTTTTTTTAGGTGCTTCTCAGCAAATGATGCTGCTAACTAAGGGTTAAAAGACTGGAGGTCACAGGCAGCAGAAAATACAGACAGAGGAATGCAATTCCAGAGTTGACCTGTTGCATATATGAAGGACTGGGAGTAATGGACACAAAAGACATGTGAGTTTGCTGCCAGATGCGTGCTATGTGCCTGATGTAGTGCTGAAGGGATGCAAACAGAGAGTTCAGGGGAGCAGTGACCATTGAAGTAGTGATAGAAAAGGGATAACAATGCAACAGTTCAGTAAAGAGACAGAGGTTAAAGAGAGCCTATACGAGGAGAGTTAATGAGACAAAAAGCCTTTAACTCCACCTTGTTGAGAAAAGTTGTATGTGGGGAGCCACCTCACTTACTTGCTCTAAAGTAACGGGGATTCATTAATATTTTATATATAACCATAATACAGTAACATCCATCAACTGCATTTTTACCATCTGCTGGGTGTCTACTGCAAATATAATCAAAAGACAGTAAATAGTGCTCCAGCAGCAAAACACATGCACAAACACACCACACATTCATCTAAGTACAGTACAGTATTTCATAATTATTAGTAAGTGGGTCCTAGGGAAAAAAACTTACTCCTGCGGCCGACGAAGCCAGAGACATCCGCCTGAGGAACCTTAGCCTTGATCATCTTGGCCAGCTCCTCATAGCGGGGGCCGTAACCTCATCCACCACTGAAGAGAAAATTAATGCGACTGCTAATTTCTATGCATGGAAAAATTAATGGAACCTTAAAAAGTATTTGCAGATCATAAATTGTACCTAATGACAGAGCATAGGAATATGCAACCATAAATTCAACAGACTGAGGGCTCACATTTATCCAGGATCCAAGGGGTGGTTGGGGTTTGTTGCTCATGTAATGCCACTCAGGGATGAGAGAGGCTGGTCACTCTCATCTTAAATGTCAGGACCAACTTGCCTAGTCTCGGGTTCCTATGCTCCTCATGGGGCAACATAGGATTGGATGATGATGATGATGATGATATAAACAAAAATAAATATAAACTATATTGTATCACAGGTACAGTAGTATGAGATCCTTCTATAAAACCTGATATGATTTTCATATGCTGAAACACTGTTACTGATGGGGGAAAGCAACTATAGTCTGTTTTTTAATTTGGGAAACTGCAAAACTCTCAAACCTTGAAAATTAAGTCGTGATTGGATGAAATTTGATAAACCTTAGTCCTGAGGAAGGAATGATTGTCCTTGGTTACAAGTTCTATCATCCATCTAATCAGACTACTGTACATTCAACCATCAATCAAGCTGCAAGCAGTTACAGATCTGTATCAGATGAAAACAAACCGACTACTCATTCTCATATTGAAGTGTCTGGATTAGGTGGACTTGCTATGGGCACTTGTGCATCTGATGGGGTAATAAAACACTGAATGATAGATAGACAGATTTAAAGAAAAAAAGCATTTTGTAACATCTAGATAATTAGAATGTTGATGTCACTTGAGCACAGTGTATAATACACTGTATATCTTCTGTAACAGCCTGTATGTACAATTACGGTATTACTCCATATTAGGTCCACTGCAGGACCAGAACCCCACAGAAGGAGAGTGATAACCTAAATCAACCCTTCAAGTAGTTCGTGAGGGGAATGAATTTTTAAAGAACAGCAGTTCAACTAATGATTTCTTCCCTATGTCTCTATGTTGGAAGGAAATGTTGGAATATGGCCGTTAAGTGATCTCTGCCATCTGGGATCGACTCCTTGAGAAGGGTCTCACCTCTGAATCCCTCAAATCCATCCAAAACCACAGACACTGCACCATCATTGTTGGAAGAATTCAGCTCTGGTGTGTAATAACAGGATTTTCAGCTGAAAAATCAGCAATAATGGCAGAAGTGTAAATTTTCATCTTCCAGTGATACCAAAAACTGCTATAACCAAGGAATCACTGGGTACTGGCAACGGAAGAGAAATGACGATGATGTAGAAGTGGTCTTGTATACAGGTGGTCTAGGCATTGAAGTGGTCTTGACTGGTCAGCTGGTTGAAAGGCTTGACCCAGGATGGGGTGAAAGGTTGACATCAATGAGAAGTTCTTGAATTATTCATGCCATACAACCAAATATCTAACCTCACAATAGTAGAGGGAAAATAGGGGATGGAAGAAACAGAAATACAGTATTAAGAAGAGAGGTACCATATGACAATAGAGAACAATAAGGAGAGAAAGACTGAAGACAAAATGAGTCCCCTTTTAATCACCTCTTACAACAAGTAAAGATACTGGGAAGAAGGAATGTTGCCTCCCTTGCATTATTTTACAAATACTTTCATGGCAAATGCTCAGATGAAGTTGCAGCCATTGTGCCACCTTTCCACACTTTCCCCCCGTGCTACACAGGCATCTGGTAGCATTCATGACTGGACTGTCACACTGCCATATTGCAGAACTTCTGCCTATCAGAATTCTTTTATTCCACAAACTGCATGTCTTTGGAATTCGCTTCCCCAGGGTGGCTTCCTCCCAAACTTCAACCTACAGCTGTTCAAGTCCAAAGCCATGTTTTCGCAACATTAAAAGTCAAGATATTTTGACTAATCTTGATATCATATATTGCCTATCCTGCTGATACTCATTTTTGCGAGCACCAAAGTCAAATCAATTTTGGATTTTGAGCATGACTAGTCAAGATCAGTCAATGTTCCTCCCGAGGTATTTTGACTGATACTGTACTGACTTTCCAATTTGTAAACAAACCCAGAGCTACTGAAGTTGAGCCAAATTTGATAGAGAAAAAAAAGCTTATGGCCTACTGAGAAATAAAAGTGGTCCCATGCAAGGTTACCAGGTATCTGACATGGAGAACCCAAATTTGCTGTCAGCTGACACTTGTCGTGGTGCCTTCTAGCAGCAACTTTTGTAAAAGTTATTCATTTAAGCACACTGAAACATAAAAGTGGTCCCATATAAGATTATTTGACATGGCTTGTTACCTTTTACTGCAAACTGTTTGAAATAAGAGCCTCATCATAAGTTCCGGAGCAATTCTACTTGTTTTTCCCTAATACTATAACAATGAGAGGGAATTGCGGCTTCTGACAATTTTACCTTGTGTCAAACAACAATGGTACTGGTACAGCTGCCCTTTCATCTGACACTAAATTATAAAGCTAAAACCCCATCTGGTCAGTCACATGATGAATAATATCATTTAATTCCTCTACTTGCAGAAAATCTCTCAAGGCAGCCATAGAGCATGAATGACTGTTTACAGATGGCACTGAGGTAAAGGCAGTACAATTGCCGAACCATTTTCGTGACACTCACCTGCAATGCAGTATCAGTTAGAATGGATATCAAGATGATCTTGACACAAAAATATTGTGAAAATGCGACCTGTTACAGATTTTTTATGAATGGAGGACACCTGTAATCAGGTGTATGGATTATTATTTATTTTTCTTTGTTTTTGTTAAAAAAAAAAAAAAGTATTCTATCCCCCACTCCCTGAGAGGGGGCTCAAGGTTGGAAAATAAAAATTTTATTGGATACCCAGACTAGTGGCCACATATGTTTTCCTTGCAGTGTTGTTTGCCTCTGGAATTCTCCACATTAACTAAATTGACTGCAGTACACAATTTAAATTTGGATAATTCTTAAGGAGACATAGGACAACCAAGTATTTTCTGAATGCATTTTCTTGATTCAGTGCTTTTTATTTCTTTTAAAAGTGGTAAGAAGCACTTTAAAAAGCAGTGTTTGGTAACAGATGGATGCCAACTTGTGGTGCACAAACACTGACTGACACCATCTTAGAAAGCAATTTTTTTACTGAAATGACTTATCAGTGCCTATTTATCCAAACCTAAATTTTCAGAACATAACCCAGCATTATTTACCCTAACCTATTTTATGCTAACTTAACCAATTTTATGCTAACCTCATCAGACTTACCTAACCAATCCCTTATGTAATCACATTTTCCCTGTTTTCTAATGGATCCTCTTACCTGAAAATGCACCTGTACAATTTTAGTCACTGAATCAGTTCAAAGGAAGGTAAGAAAAAATAAAATAAAATGATAAAGGTGGTCCTATGTTTCCTGAAGGATTACCGAGATTTGAAAACCCAACCCCCATTTTTATTTTCTAACAATTTTCAGTACTTGCTTAAACGATTCATGCCCACTTCCATCCAGTTACCTTGCTTCCGGGTGTATGCGCGGCCCTACCAGGTTAAGATTTGCCAGGTAAGATAAGCATAAGGCAAATGAGAAAACAACTGCTTGATGAAGCAACAAAAGTAATTGCTTGATGAAAAGAAGTCAGAAGAAATAAGTTGACAATAACTTTATTACCACATACCTTTACTGCTCATCTTCGGGAGTGCTTTCGTAAAAGAACTGTCTCACTTCGAAATGACTAAGCACATTCATTCTTTTATATAATTTCCCTTGATCAAAGACTTTTTGGATAATTGCCATGTTAATAGTATTCGTCCATAATTCAACTTACCAATACTCAACCACCACTTTCACCATGACGTTGGTAACAGCAAAAATTTACTCCCCACGGACTGCTCTACCACGCTGATCCCGCCTCTGCACTCAGAGTACTGTGCAGGTGCAGCGGGCCGGCCTCAGTGACCGTGTCATCTCCCAGCCTCCATCCACCAAGTGTTTCTAGTAAAAGTTAACAATTACTCTGCGAATCTTAAAAAGCGCCACCTTAGCGCTCCCAAAGGACTGACTGACAATGTCGTGTAAAGTATACAGATGGTGATGGTTTTTACCAAATACCTCCTACAGCAAAAAAATACACATAAAGAAGGATGTGATCGAGGTAGGATGGCGGCGCATATCTGACTCGCAATAGGATCGGAGCCTTTTGAGAATAGTGGACTACGGAAGGGTAGCTTCAGCTTGCAGTCCCCCAACCTTGGGCCACAAGATCAAAATTGCCGAGTTTAGCCATTGCCTGACGCCGCATCCTGTGAGGGATGGCGTAGACATGGACTGTTTCCAGGCCACAAAGACACTGAGGCTGAAATTAGTAGTTCTCAGGATAAGGTATGAAGGATATATTAATTGAAATGTTGATTGTTAAGTTCAGAATTTCAATTTCCTGCAGGTGTATTGTATGCAGTGGCCAAAGACTGCCCACATTGTGATGCTAGAAATGCTGCAAGTTAGGATTCGGAGTTTTGTCACAGTATAATAGCATCTGGTTATTTTGAGATATGTTTGGTTGGGTATCGTCGCAATGATTTTAACATGGGAAGCGAGATAATGAACTAAATTATTCCCCCGCCCTTTAGCTGCTAATACCTGTTTATGTGAGTACAGGGGATCATAATTATATATTTTGCTTATTCTACCTCGGTATTCTAGTATGTCATTTACATTTTTATCCCGTTTCGTTAATATGAGCACCTGTCTTCTGATAATTTGTCATGGAGATAAGTCCTCTCAATGAGTAGACCAACATATTTCAGTATCACTCGGGTGGGAGTTGGGAGTGCTATGATGGCGGCTGGATGGTGACACAACTTATTGACAGTTACTATCAGTGATGCAGTGTTTCCTACATCACATTTAAACGAAGAAAACTCTCTCAGAATGTTTATAAAATTATATTTACACCACTTGAAGATAATAAGATAAATGGATACCACCTTTTGTTATACTGTGTGAATCCCATGCAAATTCTTCTCTTAGATCACAACCTCATAGTTCATATCAACGCAGACACCACATCATATATGAGCAGCATAATTTTAGGGATTTTTAACGATCATTCAGTATCAAAATGTGGATGACTTAAATCGTTTACATAACCTGTACTTACTGCCGTCGTCCATATTGCTTATCAATAATAACAACAACAGTGACAGGGAGGTGGTGAAAGGTTATTTTACGCGAAATATGAAGTTAATACGGGTGACAGTACTCCTTCTGGTGACCCTTATATTGCCAGGGTGCCAAGGGTCAGTGTCACTAGGAGCCACCGTATTTGGCATCACAGGGGCAGCACTGTATGCCAGTTTCGATAAACTTCGATGTACATTCTACGAGTGTTGTTCACCAAAGTCTGACTGGATCAAACCAAACATAACAGGTAATCAGCCATCAGATTTCCCTCAAATGATACATTGTTATTTTCCACGTATGACCATCGATACTGGTTTTTTTTCTTTTTTCTTTTTTTTTTTTAATTTTAAATTTGGGTCAGCGTTTGGTTTCGCTCAGACTAATTGTTATATCAAATTTGCTATCATTATACTCCATTTCACGAAGTCTGGCACAATCAGTGATGTCCTCAATGCCTGTAATGTTGATGTAAATCCTCTGCACTAGGTAAACCTGTATTTATTATCTTGAGAACCAATATATAAAGGCAGTACAAAAAGGTATATCCATTACTGAGGACCTCTATCAATGCTACAGGTGTTGAGGACTTCATTGATGGTGCCAGACTCGGTGAAATGGAGTATAGTAGTTCATAGGGTAAATTTTTGCAATAATACTGTGCCACATCGGCGTGGCCTTTCCATACTTATTGAAATTGGTCTCATAGGTTACTTGTTATGCTTCGTAGAATACCTTAGATATCAGACGTTTTTTAAATTTTACTTGTGAAATCCGTAGACTTCTTTGTACAGCACACAGGTAAACATATACTTCAAGCAGTGGATGCATCTTACCGAATCATTTCTTCTTCCTGGTAGTCTGTTGTATTTTTCTTATTATTTCGGGGGTGGTAAATGTTTCTTGTTGAACCTGTATCCCCACTGTTTTTAGCAGTTCTGCTGTGACAGCTTATGTTTGATTTGTCAGCTTGATGATGAAAAGGACTGTCCTAACCTAGTTCTTTAACTAAACCTAATCAAACCTTGCTTAACTTTACCTAATAATTTAACCTAACTTTCTAGCAAGGAAATGGGAAACGAAATCTACTTTTAAGTATGTCTGAGTAAGTTTCTTTTAATACGCCAGAAACAAATAATTGTAGGTACTGCCTAAGGAAAATGATAAAAACGGGAAATCATTCAGCAGGAAAAGATAATTTACCACCCTGAAAATTGTCAGAAGAATACAGAAAACAAACTGGAGGAATATGAATTGAATTGGTAAGGTCTCTGGTGCTTAATGTAAAGCGTACATTTACCTTTACACGTACACTGTCATCTCAACGAAGTTACCACCTAGAGCAAAACTTGCTGCCAAACTCTTGAAATACATGTCATACCTTGGGCATAATTTCATATTCTGTACTGATATGTTAGGTGTAGATAATTTCAGTTGATTAAGTTAGAATAGGCTAGGTTAGGACAGGATAGGGTAGGGGAGGCAGTAGCTCAATCGGTAGAGAGGTGGCCTGCAGTCCTATTGGACTCTGGTTCAAAACCCTGCTGGGGCAGGGAACAGTTTATGGATTTGAATTTCATAGAAAGTAGACTTTACTGATCTACCAGAAGACCCACCAACATGTTGTAAAAACACCCCCACTAATACCAGTACACCAGTCCTGTATGAGACCGCGCTAGCATGTGTCCAATATGGATGGTGGATGTTAGCATCGAAGTGGTGACATGTGGAGATGTAGGAGGACTACCTGGCCTTGGGGATAGGCCCTGAAGCCTTTGCCCAGAGTCGGACATGTAAAAAAATACTGTAAATCAATAATAAGAAAAAATTTTAGATTATCAATCCCACAAGGGGAGGCCACAAACAAATCGCTTCCATGTTGCCCTGCCCCTTGCCATTTTGCTGCCCTCCTCCTCAACTTATGCTACCCCTCCCCTCTCTCATATACTACCCCATTCCATCCTTCCATCTCATCCTTGATCTCCCCTCTCCCTCTCCACCCTTCCATCTCACTTACACTCTTCTCATTTGTCTTTCACCCTCTATCCTCACCTTATGGCCTAACCACCTCAGTGTAGACTATTTCTCTTAATGCTTTCTATCACATATCATAATGCTCCTTCATTTCTTCATTTGTCAGTCTGTCTCTCCATGTAATTCCACATTGTTCATTTGTTTGCTTGTTTTTGAAGGCTCCAACATGCTTGCATGTGTTGCCCTTGGTCACCTACTGGCAGCTTTCCATGCTGCTCGATTGCTGGCAGCTTCCCTATTCAGTCCCTTACCCCTGAGGTCACACTCAGTGACCTCGTCCCAGGTCTTTTTCAATCTGTCTCTCACAACCCTTCCTCTAACATTAATACTTCTGACTTTCTGCTCCCAGTTATCTTCCCCCATCCTCTTCACATGCCCAAATCATCTCAGTCTACCTCTCCTCATCACAGCACCAGTAAACTCCAGTTCCATCCTACCTCTCAACTCTCCCATCATAAACCTAGCCCCCCCCACGCCTCACACTCAGGGATGCACTGCACATCCACCTAATCATTGTCATTTCTGTACATTTGAGCCTGTGAATATCCTCTTCCTTTACTGTCCAGGTCTCACTACCATACAGCATTACACCTCTAACACATGCCGCATACAAAGATTCTTTAGCACGGAGGGAAAGCCCTCTCAATGTCAGCAGAGGCAACAGCTCCCTGAACTTCTTCCAACTACTCCTCACAGTAGCCACAGAGCATGCTCCAACCCCACCTCCAACACATAACATATCTCCCAAATACTGTAACAAAACTCTTTCACACACTCAAGAGACTCACCAACAGGTTCAGTCCTTTCACACCTGACAATCACCACCTGCTCTCCCCAACACACCATACATATGAAATCAGCATTATCTCGCAGTCTACCCCTAAAACCATTATCTCTTATACACCCATTTATCACAGACACTGAACAATGTGGACTTGCTTCCCTTGCCCTTGAGGCAGCTTGCACATGGCCACTCTCCCTTTCCTTTGACAGTACCACCACCAGCCATAGATACCATTACTTTGTTTTATCTGCATTTACTCTTAAGCCCTTGTGCCCCATATCATCTCTCCACTTCTTAAATCTCTCCTCTGCCTTCCTTTCATGCTCTGCAGTCAACACCAAATGATCAGCATATATCTCCCACGGGAGTCCATTTCTGATGTCACGTGAGAGGGCGTCAATTACCATGATAAACAGCAAGGGGTTCAAAACTGACCCCCTGGTGCACACCAACATTGATGGAAAACTCATCATTCAAATTTCCATTCACTCTTAACTGAGTATGAGCACCCACATATATGGCCGTAACGACCTTAGCCAGCCACTCTTCGATCCCAGGCTTCCTCATTGCCTACTTCACCACCTCTTTAGGGACATTGTTAAAGGCTGTCTCCAAATCAACAAAAACAAAGTACAGTTTCCTTTTCTTTCCTATGGTATACATTTTTCCTGAAGCTGTCAAACAATGAATATGGCATCGGTGGTCCCTTTGCCTGGCATAAACCCAAGCTGCATCTCATCAATATTCATTCTTTCTCTAATCATACCTTCATAATCCATTCATTCACTCATTACATTGATACATCTATCTTTATCTACAGTATCTATCTATTAAAGCTTGTTTACAGTACTACACCCATTTTCAGCACTTAACAATGCCCTAGACACCCATCTCCATGGACAACACTTGGTGCGAGATGTGGTTTCAAGAGCACTGTTGGGCCACCTGTCTAATGATGACCCAGCTAAGGTAAGGTCTTACATGTTCTGCACTGTAATCTTTGATAACAGCTAGTTTGGCTCATGGATGATAATGACTTGAGTAAAAGTAATTCTAGTTGATTGGGATTCACTTTGATGTACTGTACTGTATTACAGCCCCTTTCAATTTAAACGTTAACAGCATTCCTCTACCCGCTGTCAAGTGGGGATACTGCCTGGCCCCACCTGACCCCCCCTCCCCCCACACGCCATTTTCTCGGCAATTCACATGTTAGCAGTGACCTGGCCAGTAAAGACATGTCACACCACAGTCTCTCCAATGACAAAATTCAGAGTGAAAGTGATTCCTGAGGTGGAGGACAAAGGAATAAACAAGCTAGAGGAAAAAACAAGAAGTTATGAGGTGGCAATGCCATAAAGGAAGGTGCCATATGTTGATGTGTTTGGTGAGTGAACAACACTTATATCATCTATATTATTGTGTGAAAACCAATATACTCTTGTACTACGTATAAATTCATACCAAATAAATAAATAAATACGTAATTTAAAGTGGCTTGAAGTAGTTAACCCTCCCATATTTCGTTTTCTTTGAAGCCAGGTACCCTCAGAGAGATTGGAAAGGTAAGGGTGACTCTCACGTGTAGCAACATTTATAAGCTCATGAGGGCAATTTCTCTATGAATTTTCGATGTTTCTCACCAAAAGCAGAGGTTTGAGCCAATAAATTTTTTTCCCAAAATTGGTCGGGATTGGGGGGCAGAGGTGGAAAATCAGTTGGGACGTGACGGGTTAATGTTAATGTACAGCATGTTCTCAAACCTGCTCAAGTCTGCAGCACACCAAGACAAATAAAGTATTACCATATTATGAAATATTTATGAAATTCATCTCTCTCTCTAATGCATAATTATACTGTATACACACACACACACATACACACACACACATGTATGTCCATCCATCCATTTTCCAATCCTTTGTTGCCCCACAGAGGAGCGTAGGAGCCCAGGGCTAGGCAAGTTGGTCCTGACATTTAAGATGAGAGTGACCAGCCTTACTCATCCCTGAGTGGCATTACATGAGCAATAAACCCCAACCACCCCTTGGATATACAGTAAAGCTTTACCAGCTCAATCCGATTGGAGCGCCGTAATTACCCACAAAACCACAAGGCACCAAAATTTGGTTATATGGTTACCACCCAGCATAGTAAATGGTTTCTTGGTGTACAGGAAACCATTTGGCTTGTCACTCAGTGTAGAGTCACCCACAGGCAGAAGGATGAGGAAAGAATGAAGGAAAGAAAGGCAGAAGAGGGAGTGTAAAGTCACCCGTAGGCAGAAGGACAAGGAAAGAAAGACAGAAGAGGATTGAAGGAATGAAGGATAGAGGAGAGGAAAGGGCAGACACCCGAGAGCAGCACTACATCGAGTCTGTATGATTAATAAATATATTTATATGTACATGTACTGTGTATATACTGTATTCTTTTGTTCACTTTGCTGCTATACTTCTCTCCTGGATAAAAGTGAAAGAGGAAGTTGACAGCATAACTTGATGTGTTGCTGCCTACAGTATACATGTGTGTGTGTGTGTGTGTGTGTGTGCAGTACTTGAGCTGGTGAAGCTCAAGGTTATGAAGGAGTCCATGGAGGATGTGCGTATGGTGTGAGGAATGCGGAAGGGGAAAGAATACTCGAGTTTGGGGAGGCTATGGGCATGATTGTGTGCAACACACATTTTAGGAAAAGAATCAGCCGGTTGATTACGTATGAGTCTGGGGGAAATAGTAGGCAGATAGATTATTTTCTGGTCAGGAGGGTTGATAGGAGATTAGTGAGGGATGTTAAAGTTATAGGAAGCGAGGAGTGTGTGCAGCAGCACAAACTGTTGATTTGTGACATGGTGCTTAAGGAACGAGTGATGAGAAGGAGGACATATGTACCTAGGAGGAAAATATGGAAGCTGGGAAACCAATCAGTAAGGGATGCCTTTTATAGTGAGATGAGGAGAGTGGTGGCTGAACAGGAAGCCATAGATAGAGGCGTTAATGAACAGTATAGAGCCCTTAAGAACAACCTCTTGAGAGTTACCGATGCAATATGCGGTTGGACAAGAGGCCCACCAAGACATAAAGTAACTTGGTGGTGGGATGAGGGTGTAGAAGCTGCAGTTAAGGAGAAAAGAAGGCTTTTCCGGGAATGGAAGAATGGTGGTAACAGGGAGGAGTACTTGGCTGCCAAGCGCAGGGCTAGAAGAGAGGTATACAGGGCGAAGTCTGAGTCACAGAGACTTTTACTTGATAATCTAAATCATGGAGAAAGGAAAAATATGATTTTTAGGGTGGCAAATCAGGTGAAGAGGGATAATCGGGACATTGTAGGTGAGCAGTGTGTGAAGAATGATGATGGAAGGGTAGTGGTGAACAGTGAGGATATTAAAGATGCATGGAGAGAGCATTATAGCCGATTGTTGAATGAGGAGTTTGATTGGGATAGAGAAGGTTTGGAGCCAGCTGATCCAGTGTTTGGCCCTTGGCCTTTGATTGACGCTGCTACTGTGAGT
>JAGKTI010007667.1:0-10652 GCA_018397915.1 Birgus latro | reverse complement strand
TCTCAGTCTTTATCTCTGCATTCCTCTCCCCTCTTTTCTTGGCTCTGTTTTGTTAGAGTGTGAGATATATGTGGTTTTAGAAACACATCTCTCTCTCTCTCTCTCTCTCTCTCTCTCTCTCTCTCTGAGGGGGTGGGCTTCAGAACTCGGCGTGCATCAAATCAGACTTGCAAATTCCCTCGCATTTTAAAATTCACCCACCCACCGTATTCAATTACCAAACCAGCGCATTAGAAACAGTATTATCAATTTATCTGAGGACGAGGAGGGGATAAGATAACCCTTCAACCACTTCACTACGAGGACGATTTTTTGTCTAATTTGTACGATCTCCAGACGATTTCATTCAGCTCAAAAGACTTTTCCGACTGGAGGGGTTTGATATACAGTATTCACTAACCCTCTACAGGTCTTCCCCATAATTAAGTAATTCTGATGGTAGCAAGAATCATCCACCAAAACATCCAAGTGAACGCGTTCCAAGTGAACGCGTTAACAAGATGTCTTTCAAAAACTGAAAACAATCGGTTGAATGTAGTCAGAATAAAACAAACAAACAAAAATTGTATTGATGACGGGTTAAGAAGAAGAATTCTTTTACTACGAAAGGCCTTTACTATGTACACTAAAACCATTTCGAGGTAGCTAGATTAAAAAAAAAAAAAAAATCCGGACTAAACAAACTAAGGGGAATGAGGGAGAGATATTGAAGCGAATGAGAGGGCCTAAGCGAAGAAAAATGGAAAGGAGAGGAGATGCGGAGGAAGATAAAGGAGAGAGGGAGGAGGGGAGAGGGAAAGGGGAAAAAGAATGAAATGGGAGAGGGGGAGAGCATAGAAGTGAAGAGAGGAAGATAGGTTGGGGAAAGAAGGAGGGAGGTGGAAAACGGAGGTGAAATGGAGTCGAGAGGGGAAGGGGAACTAAGAAAAGCAGGACGAGAGAAATGGTGAAGAGTGGAGGGAAGTGATGCTTATGGAACGGGAGTGGAAGGAGGGTGAGGCAGCGGTGGTGGAAGAGGGTGGACAGAGGAGAAAGAGGGGGGAAAGAGAGGAGTTAAATGGGGTTTAAGAGACAATATGGGCCAGTTATCGCTTTAAGCCTACACATCCATCTGGCTCCAGGAGGGCTAATATCCCCAGCTTAACTTGGATAATTCCCATCGTTTGGCGGGACAGGAGGATGGATGGATGGGGGGTAAAAAACATTGGCTTTGTAGATATAATAGGACCGGAGTGGTGGAAGTGACAGAGGAAAGAGGGAAAGTAAATGACACTGTAGTAATCCGAAACCTTATAGCTAACCGTATTTCAATCCTCCGTCATAGGATTCTACTCGACACAGGAAAGATCCCATATACAGAAAAGGAAGGACATAAACACCATCAACATCTTCATTACGATCGTGGAACAACAGAACGACTTTGCAACTTAAGGGAGGCCCCAAAGAAAGAGGATATCACAAGAAGTTTTATATCACCATCATCACCATAACCATCTATCGTCTTCACCTCACTCCACTATCATATATGGGATGAATAGCACTGAAAAGGAGGGGAAATGAAAACAAATGCAGAGATTTGTCATCAGAGTACCCAGAGAATTGGGCCACACTGCCATTCACTTCGTCCAAGCCTCGAAATCCTCGGCTTAAAATCACATATCTATATTTTCATTCTAAACTGTCTCCCCTACTTCTACAACGAACTGAAAAATGTTATATGCAAAACCTATAATCACAGTAGTTCAGTATTAACTAGCACACCCGCCTCTTTTTCCTTCTACCTCTGTTTTCCTGTCCCTTCTTAAGGCTAGTTCTTGTTCTTTCTGACTCCTCCACCTACATCCCCCATTTTCCACTCTTTTTCAACCACCTAAGTACTTTGCATCCATCCATTAATCTCTCTCTCTCTAACATCCTCCACTATCGTCCATTCCTTCCTTCCCTCCACCTCTCACCCACACACGTAGCAGCTTCCCTTCCCTGCCTCCTAGTTTCCATTTTCCAACTCCTTTACCAACAAACTCCCCTACAGTCTTTCCATCCCAATTCTTTCCTTTACTCTTCCATCACCCCAAGTAGTCTACATCCCTCCCTCTTTCTCTTCTCTCTTGTCCATTTCTTCCTTCTCACCTTCTCTTCCCCCCTTCCTGTCTCTCCTATCCATTCCTTTCTTCCCAACTTTTTCCTCCATCCTCTCCTCCCCTCATCTGCATCCATTTCTCCCTAACATTATCTTTCTTCCTTTCTTTCCGTCATGTCCTTTTTTTTTTCTTCCCATTCTTTTCCCGTCTTCTATCTGTCCTTTCATACGGTTCCTTTTCTTCCTACCCTTCTCCGATTCCTTCCCCTCCCTCCTCCCTCTCTCTCACTTCAAAACATCCAAATTCCTTCCCTCCCTCTTTCTCCCACCCAAATTTCCTTCCTCCACCTCCGAACCCGGTCCTAATTCTACTTCTCGAGCGAGGCGACAGTACACACGATAACAGACGGACACACCACTGCAGCCTGTGCGATGAGGACCCATTTGTACAGTCAACATAGGAAGAGTAGATCAGAAGGCAGACATGAGCAAAACACGCATACACAGACAGAGCAGAGAAGAGAACAGGTGGAAATGAGCATAAGAGAGAAAAGAACAATCGTACATAAGCAACGTACAGTAGCCGGGCCGATCAAATCAAACTAACAGTAGAGAAGAGAATAGGCAGACACAAGCAGAGCAGAGAAAGCAAGCATACATAAGCAGACCAGAGTATAGCTGGCGGCGCGATCAGGACCCATTTGCACAGTCAACACGGCCAGCGGACGAGGGCGAATTTGGTCTCTCTAGCCGTCGAGTTTATTCTGAACGGTGTGTATAGGAGGGGATGGGGTGGGGAGGGATACGTGTGTGGAGACTGGTGAGGGGGTTTGAGTGTGTGTTACAGGGTTGTGTCCATGCGTTTGTGAGAGTGTGTGTGGATATGTGCTTGTCAGGGTGTGTAAACATGTGTTTGTAAGGGTGTGTATGGGTACGTCTGTGAGGGGGTTTGTGGGTATGAGATGGGAGTCGATGTGTGCTTGTGGAGAGGGTTTTGTGTGTGATGTGTGCAGGGAGGGGTTGTTTGAGTCTGTGAGGGTGTGTCTGGAAAAGGGGAAGTGTATGTGTGTGTGTAGACTGTAGAGATGGTTCTGTGTTTGGGAGGGGGGGGGGGGGGGGGGGGAGGAAAGAAGGCCGGTTGTGTGGAGGTGGTTTTGTGTCTGTGGAAGGGGTGAGGATTGTGTGCAAGGAGGTTGGGTTGTGGCAGTGGATTACATTGTTTGCGAAAAGAGAGGGGAATTGTGTATTTGCTGGCTTTGGTTCTACCTTTTCAATTTAAAAATAAGCAAGAACAGGGAATCGAAAATAAATGAACTTCTCACGTCTGTTCTTACTGCAAAAACATCTCTTAGTTACGAAAAGAATGTATATCGTGTGCACTTTTTGTGAGCCCAGCAACCACGGGAAGAATATCTGGGATTCCCAGTTGCCCTCAGCCTATTTATTTATGCGGCGCAAATTCAGTTTCGGTGAAATTTGTGGAGGGATAAGAGAATTCTTTGTGTGCGCGTCCGAGGCCCAATTTTCGCTGCTGATAAATTCGTGGTTTTCTCTCTCTCTCTCTCTCTCTCTCTCTCTCTCTCTCTCTCTCTCTCTCAAATAAACCAATAAATAAAAAGGATGACTATTTCTTGACAAGTGGTGGAAATCAGATGAGTGCACTGGAAGACGTAAATGAATATCGTAGATGGTAGATGACTGAAGTGGAAAAGAGATAGACGGATGTGATAAAAGGCATGACTGAGGAGGAAAATAGAGGCGCAAGAGATGGATAGTAAGTAGATGACTGAGAGACGAGAAAAATTAATGATGGATAAGTTGCAAGGTAGATGAAGTAGAAAGGTGGTTGGTTGGGATGGAAAGTAGACAGGTGGAGTGGAAGGCATAGTCTGTGGTAAACGTAAGCCAATAATCATCCCTTCTTCTCACCTTCCTCTGCTGGCCAATATTTCGAAACAGGGAGACTTTGCATGATTCGCTGTTCATTGATAATTCTCTTTAATGTGATCTGTCAGGAAGGAAAGTGACAGACATGCTTTAAGTGAGAAGCAGACGTAGCTAGTGGAACAGTAGGCAGACTCTGGCTTTACAGTAACCAAGTGACGACAGTAGGTAAATGAGGTGGAAGAATTTGGGTGGACGAGATAAGGTGGAAGGAGGGCGAGAGGAAGATGGGTGGAAGGCCGGAAAGTAGGGGGGGGGGGGGGGTGGTTGACAGGAACAAATGACGCTCAAGTTATCCGCCAGACCACACCGTCAATTACCATGTGGTCCCCTTCCCGCCCACACATCCATCCCACCTACAACAAATAGCCCGACGAAAGCTCCCATTACGCCCACTTCGCCCACCTACCCACCCTGGCCACATTAAACTGATCGCCGAAATCCTACAATCCTGGATGATTCACCCCCAAACATGCCTCCCTGACAAGTACGCTGAATTATAGGTAGAAACACAAGACAGGTGCAGCGGATATTAAGAATCTATCAATGTTGTCTGAAGGATTACTAAACACTCATTTTTTTCCCCACAATGAAGAGGAAGCAGAACATCAAATACAATATCCATAAATAATACCAATGGTAGCCAGAATAAAATCGTCCCGTGGTACAAAGAATAAAATGAAAAACCAAATCCTCGAAGAAATAAATGGGTTCACACGAAGTAATTATCAAGATCCCAAAAAATAATTATCAACCTCCCACTACCACGAAGGAAAGACAGAAAAAAAAGGTGTTATCACGCAATAATGCGCTTTATTTCTGGCTGGTCCTGGAGATTTCGCAATGCCTTTTCCCCTGCGATTTATTTTGAACATTACGTCTCATGACTACTACTTGCTGAATGTTACTGAAGGAAACTGCATCAGTATTAGATATACATACCATACAAGCAAAAGTAGGGTGTATGATGGAAATAATCACTAAGAATGAGGAAAAAAAATAATGTCAGTCAGAATAGGAGGTCAGTAGATTCCCAGCCTATCTCCCCCCTCTCCTCTTCCGTTCACAACTTTCCTCCTCACCCCTTAACGACCAGCCTACCTATGGCACGAAGGAAAGGAAATATAATCGACTTCATATGTGATAAACATTCCTCTGTCATAAGGAAAAAACAATAATCGCTTCAAGGCATAAATGTTTCTCTGCCATGAAAAAAAGAGCATAAACATTCCTCTGCCATAATGGAAAGAAAGAACAGTCGACTTCTCAAGGCACAAACGTTCATCACCATCCGCCAACACGACCACTCACTCCACCACCAAGGACGACAAGACGAGTCACGACTACGTTAGGGGAGAGAGAATCAGGTCGTCCCAGAAGCATCCAGCACGACTACTTTAACGACCAGACGACACGACCTCCTTTACCTACCACGCCAATCACACCCAGGACATGCCTTGACGTTTCTATCATCCAGTTAGTAAAGTTTTATATATTTTTTCCTTTTCGCTCTCTTCCTTGACAGAGTTACTCGCACCTCGTATGAAACAGTGTAGGAATTTTGTTGGTTTCGTGTGGTGTCTGTGGTAGCATTTCTTCACGATCCACCTGCTAGTCTATCTACACACGTCTATCTATCTATTCATTTTTTTTTGTTCCTACTCAATAACGATCCCTTTTTCCACGGCATACCACACTCCATCAGGGGCTTAAGTTCTTCCCATTATGATTCCAACCACGTCCTTATCTACACCACATTCATCCTAGTCATTCATCTTTCTTAAGTCCCGCTGAATTCCGGGGTTAAATTTGTAAATACTGTACGAACGAACTAATGACTACTTTCTCAACTTCCCAACTCACCGACAAAGGTAAATCTGACCTATCTAAATTACTTTCCGTCTGGGGCCGAGATTATTTTATGTTCCTCCGAGAAATTGAGAGTGAGAGTTTAATTACATTCTGAACCGCCAGGAATTTGATTAAGTCCAAAAATGACATGATGACAGCGGACTTCTCATCACAGCCCTCCCTCATCGCTGATTGCATAAATGGCTTTCTTTCACGGGCTATTTTTGGACACGTTATTAATTTTGGCAGAGCTATTCCTGTCGTCACTGCTACCGTCCTACTATCACAACTTCCGTATTCTCAGGTTCGTATAGGCCTAAACATTCCCAGATGAATTAAATTGCCTAGCGTCAGCCGGATAGAATGTTAAAGCTGTCACGACAATAATGGCGAATGCATTAAAACTCAGGCTCCTATGACCCATTTTCAGCTGAATAAAACCGTATGGCATTATTAAAACAAAATAACCTACTTGAGTCCCGACAACGAAAGGACTAATATTTACAAAGTTCACCCACCACGGTTTGGATTTTCGAAAGCATCGGCTGTTATGCTTTTGCATGCACAGAATCAAACTTAATTGCAAGAACTTCCAGCTGAAGGTTAAAAATAGTTCGCCGTTTTTATATATAGACAAAACGCTGAACTTATGATACTATTAAGGTATTTAAGAGGACAGCCAGCCACATGGTCGTAAATATCAGCGTGTGTCGTGTGTGCAAGGGTGGAGGAAGAGACAAGACACAAACACACTACTAGAGGTCGTTCATGGGGTGAATAAAACTGCATGGATATAGCAAAATTATAATAAAGAAAACGCTATCGTTGTAATGAATTATACATTTTTCTTTTACCTTAACTGGGACCGGGATTTCGTCCTTTTTCTCCTTTATTACACGCAGATCAGTGCCAAGAAAGAAAATGCTGGGGCTCTACTGTACATCCTTTCCATAGCAGTTTTCGTGGCTATCATCATGCGACTGTTTTGGTGTTAACTCTTACAACTCGGCAATTTTAGGCCAAGCTGGAGTAAAAAGAGGAGAGTATATACTTAAGGGAGGCGGTAGCTCGATCGGTAGAGAGTTGGCTTGCGGTCCCGTGGGACCCAGGTTCGAATCCTCGCTGGTGCAGGGAACAGTTTAAGGATTTGAATTTCATTAAATCAGGCTTTACTGATCTACCAGAAGACCCGCCGACATGTCGTAAAAATGACCCCGCTAATACCAATACACCAGTCCTGTATGAGACAGCCCTAGCATGTATTCAATATGGACGGTGGGTGTTAAGCGCCGAAGTGGTGACATGTAGATTGTAGGAGGACGACTGGGCCTTGATAGCAGGCTGTGAAGCCTATGCCCAGAGTCGGACACATAAAAAAAAAAAAAAAACTGGGAGTGTGTCATGTGTGCAGCGGTGGAGAGAAAGACAAGACCCTCACTATTCGTCAGTAAGGCCTGCGGCGACGTCACGAGAGTGTTGGGCAACTGAGGTCAGGTCCCCTCCACCCCACACCACGCAACCTATGACCTCTGACGATAGTACCCACCCCAACCCTCCTCTCCCTCATGCCCTCCCCCTCCAAATCAACGACCTTTACTGTTAGTGTTTTAATTGTTATTATTATTATTATTTTCTTCTCTCTTTCTCATCTTATCTGTTGTCCAGACGTTTGTTCTACTTTGATTAACGTTAAACGGTTTTATTACGATATGCTGATTACCCTTACTCAAATTTCAACTTCTTCAACCCGGCAACTTTTGTTTTAAGTACAGTTTTATTCAGGTGAGCAAACGTCGACCCATTTCAAGAGACTGATGAGGGATGTAGCTAACTCTTCCAGTTTGAAAAGTCTCTATAAAGCTTGCAAACGCATCTCGACGTAAGAAGGGTAAAAAAAAAAAAGTCAGCGGAGTATATTTGCCATTCCTTCCTTCTGTGTTCCTCCTCTGGCTATTGTCAATCGCCCCCTCTCTCCTGTGGCACTGTGAACATCTAGCCTTCTCCTTCCCAATCCCTACATCCCTCCTATCCAGCCTCCCTCCTAGCCCTTCCCCTATCCACAACCTCTAAATATCCTCTCCTCTCCACAGCCCCTACCTATCCCACCCCTCCCCTCCTCCCTGTTTATACCCCCTCCCCCCCTATGACCCAATCCTACCAACCCTAGGCCCTCGGGATGGCAGATGAGCAGAGGTGTGTGTGTTGAAGGGGGAGGGGGGAAGGTGTGCGCCCGCGTGTGAGCAGGGAGTTATTTAATGTTGCGAAACCACGTCACCTTCCTTCCCTCTCTTTATATGTTTATTTATGTATTTATCTATCTGTCTGTTTATCTATCTTTCTGTTCGTAAATTTAGTGGGAAGGGAGAGGATTCGCGACGGAAAGCATAGTTGGTGAACAGGGAGATGGTGTTACAATGCAGGTGCATGATGCAGGTTTCTCTTCTCCTCCTCCCCCCCTTTACCGCATTCCTTTTTCTTTCCTCACTCACTCTACTCTCCCATTGCCCCTCTCACTATCCCCTTTCCCACACTTTTTCCCTCTCTTCCCCCCCTCATCCTTCCCATCCCATTCCTTTCTCCCTATCCCACCCCTCCTCCCAATTTCCCTTCCCTTCCCATTTCTCCCTCTCCCCCTCCTCCCACTCTCCCTTCCCTTCCCTTCCTTCCCCATTCTCGCCGTCCCTTCAGCAGTGTGCGTGAGAAAGCCCCCTTCACCAGCAAACAATTACACCTGGAGAGGGCACAGGCTCAGTGCTGCTTGCAACCCACACGACAACCACACTAACATCAAACCACATCATCCCCACGTCACCCACGTTCTTCCCACTCACTATATTTAAAGTGAAGCAAGGGGGGTGAAAAAACCGATGCGTGTGGGAGAGAAAAAGAGCTTGATTCAAGTACACTTGGGTTCTCAGAGTTGAATCAAGGGAAGATATGTCCTCTCGAACCCACATACACAATAAAAAAAATAAATAAATAAAACTAGCTCTTCTCTCGTGCTCACATTACAAATATTCTTATGAGGATAAATGAAACAAAAATCTATTAATCTCTCGTACTATGCTTCCTTGTTGCTTGCGTCCCAGAGAACACCTTCATCGGGCCCCATCACCCCCGTTGTCATCCACTTTCACCCCACTCACACTTCGTTGGGGGTGAGGTAAAAACAAAGAAGCGGAATACGAATCAATCCTTTTGTGTGTGGGAGAAAAAATTAATCTTGATTCACTGCTACTTATGAGCCGCTCCCCACAACTAAGAAAAAAAAAAACTGTATTCCTGTTTAGTAATGTTTCCTCCTTACACAAAGCAACAGAATACTTCCTCTCATACCGACAGTATAAAATACTATGGTGCTCAAAACAATATCTCGTACTTACACACAAAAAAATACTCTAGTACTCACATATAAAAGTATACATTAATATCCCCTCTCGTATTACTAAAAATATTTTCATCCACACAAAGAAATTACACAACTCCTCTCGTCCCCATATTAAATATATTCCGTATGTCATTTCCCACACAGGCAAAAAAAAAAAAATCATTCCCAACTTCACCTACTCTTCCCCTTGCCTTCCCCCCATCCCCCTTCCCCCTACCTCCTCCCCTCCCCTCCCTTCCCTTTGCCCCTTCCTCATACCCTTCCCCCTCCAACTCCCCCTCCCCCTTGCAACAGGTGCCTCCCATAACGCCAACAATGGAGCAGGGGAGAGAGGAGCGTATGGGCACACCTGAGCTCAGACTTTCACCTGCCCTCCCCCATTTTAACCCCGTGCTCACCTGTCGAAATCCAAAGGGAGGGCGTAGTGACGACTTCCTCGTTTTTCTGCAGTTTTTCTTTCCTCATTTTCCTGCAGCTTTTCTTTGTCTTTTTCTTCTTTTTGGGGAAAGAGTGGTATTTTTCTCAAGTTGTTACTTGTTTATTCATCTGTTACTTTTCCCTAATTTACCTTTCTATATTTCTGTGAATTTTTCCATCTCCATCCCTCGCTTTTTCTCATCAGCTGTCATATTTCACTTCATTACTCTCTCTCTCTCTCTCTCTCTCTCTCTCTCCCNTATATTTCTGTGAATTTTTCCATCTCCATCCCTCGCTTTTTCTCATCAGCTGTCATATTTCACTTCATTACTCTCTCTCTCTCTCTCTCTCTCTCTCTCTCCATACACACACACACACACACACACACACACACATACACGACCCCCTACGACCCCCCCTACACACACGACCCACCCTCCTACATACACTCGACCCCTCCCTCCACACACACTCCAAATTCACCTCACCCCATCTCATTACAGCTCTGTCTAACTAATCTCCTTACTTCAGCTTATATAAACAACTCTATTAACATCAAAATTGGGCCAACTCTATATATTTTCCTGGAACCAAAGCCGCAATGCGATGGATGCGGAAGGGGTGTCTAGGGAAAATTACTTTGGAAGTCTATTTAGATGCAGATAGGGACAGGTGGAAAGAGACAAACAGACAGATATACACAGATTTTTATACAGATAGATGTAGCAAACAGATATAGATAAATACGTAGATAAATAAACGGAAGAAAACAGAACTTTCTTGCATGGAGAGTAAGAGCCAAAATGTTACCAATCCTCATACTAGCAAGGTACGAATGGAGAATGTTTAATTAGAAGTAACACTGAGGAGGGCGATCAGGTCGGGTGCCACGAAATTGCTCATCGGAAACTTATTAAAACTCCGGGAAATCCATCACACGCGAGAATACCCCCCTCCTCTCTCTCTCTCTCA